>VYZT01022109.1:0-25144 GCA_013400735.1 Pomatostomus ruficeps
GGAACAATGGTAACAGTTTTAAAAGTGTATCAGTATAGTAAAGAGAAAAAAAAATCTCTGTAATTGGGGGGGGAGACAAGAAAACAAAAGCTTATTTACTTAAAGAAGAGAATCCCAGAACTCCTAGTTTCTTCAAAGCTCATAATAGAGTTTATCAACTGTCAAGAACCAAATGCGTGTTTCTCTTTTCCCAAGAGCTGATTAAAGCTGTGGTCTCCTCCTGTAATTCATGACATTCCATTGTGTTTGTTTCTCCTGGAATTTTCAGGCTGAATTACTGTAACTAATATACCACTAACTCTGTACTGCAAGAGCCCTGACCTTTTGAATCTCTGCTTCTTAGCAGAAAATTGGCATAGAAAATTTCAACACAATAAATGTTTTTAATGTTTTACTTTATTTTGATCCAGAAATACATATACACCATTTCATTAAGTTAGTTTGCCACCAGTATCAGATTGGTTTGGAGAGTTCTGGAGATGAGGAGATGGGAGAAGATGAAGTATTCCATTTGCAGTGGATTAGCAATAACCAGGAAAAGACCAAAACTCAGTCCTTTTGGCCTCACTCACAAATGGGACCGTACTTGTTTACAAGTATCTATACACACTGATCACAAGTCCTCCCAAAAGTTCCTTCCCTTTGGAAATATTCTATTTTTCGTGTATTCTTCAGAAATGGGGAGAAAGGTTTTATAGCTCGAAAAAATATTACCTGAAATGTGGTTCTGATTATTCCTTGAATTCAAATTGTGACATCAGCTCTTTAGATGCTGCACAAATTGAGGAAGTATTCAAATGACAGGTGCTTAATACCTTTGCCAGGCAAACGGGTACCATGTTCTTGTGGTTACTGGTACCATGTCTAGACTTCTGCTTACAGCAGAGCCTTAGCAACACAATTCTGCACAATATGAAATGGAGGCACTGCAGGTTTGCAGAGAAGAGAATGCCTGTGGGAATTGGAGGGTTGTAAAATGACAATCACTTTGGGATGCACATGTCCTGGCTGAATCAGTTCAGGAAGTCCATGTTCCTGTTGAGGCCGCTTTATTTTTTCCTAATGGTGTGAGGTAAATATTGGTATTTTTCAGGCTGTAGTTGTGTAGTACTTTGCTTTTGTAGACACGCCCTACACTGAGACAAACACAATGAGCTTTCGATAAGGGTGGCAAAAACCACAAAGTGAAATTACCCTTGGCCAGGGACTTCTGTGCTCTTTTCAGGCACAATGACACATATTTTCCTGTGACTTTTGGACAGACTGCAGGCATGGTGTGCGGAGGAACAGCCGAATGACCTCTGTATGAAAAAACAAAAGCCAGGTGATGCTGGCTCTCTGTGGCAGCATGGAACCACAAGATCCCTGTGAAGAGTGAAACCTTGCTCGGTTTAGCTTCACTAAAGGTGAAGCTCCTCTAAAGGTCCTCCTGCCACTGGAGGACCTCACTGCACAGGACCAAGAATAACAATATGCTACATTTTTCCTAAAGAAGTAATTTCTGACACTATCTTCTTTGAGCTGAAGTTAGTAATTTCACATAGCAATATGGATGGGGTTGCTAGTTTTCCCTCACATCTCTTCTTATCCATTGTTGCTGATCCTCATCCTCAGTACACCTATTTTCCAGTGCTGAAATCAATGTTATAAAACATTTAGCTTTTTGATGCTAGATCAAATAGAAGAAATAAAACATGGCTAGCTTACAGCTAGACTATACAAATTCCTGTACAGATGAATGTTGTGAAAGTAAACAGATAAATCACTCAGCAAAATTAAAAATACTAAGATTGTTTATCAACAACAACAAAAAAATCACTATTTAAATACAGGATTTTCAAAATTCCACATTAAGGAGAATTAGGTATTTTAAGGGAAAAGCTTTTTGTAGCCTTTGCATTGTTTGTACATTTAGTTAGAACCAAAGTGAAAAGTAGATTTTTTTTTAATGAGTCTGCTCTCTGAGGACAGCAATATAGCTGAATTGAAATTCCCACATTCTTTCTGCTGTTGCGTTGTTGTTTTTTTTTTTTTTTTTAAATAGGTTATTATGTTCTAAAACCACAATGAAAAATATCTTCTTCTAAAGTGTGTAATTACACTCTGTCACTCTGAAATCTCCTCTGGTTTCTGAGCTTATTTAATAATAGTGAACAGATGAGCAAAAGTTACAAATGAAGGTACTACCAATTTGATACTCAGCACATAAATACCTATAATGATAGTGTGCTTGTCAGTATCCATTGTTTCCAGTTCTGCCCATTTTCTATTTCTACAGGGAGTTCCATCCTCTTATGCAGGCAGTAAGAGACAAATAGGGATTGCAGACTAGGCAAAAAGGGCCCCAAGAATCAGAGAGTGTGTATATTAGTCTCTGTATTCCCTGAGGTTTTAGATTGCCACATCAGAAAGTTTTACCTTGGAGATTCACATCTGCACCGACCCAAATCTGGCACATCCAGATTGATTTGCCTACTAACAAGAAGTTTATTGACTGAATTGGGGCAAAAGGTACAGGTTTACCTCTAGTTTGTTAGAAGCAAAAGCCCATTTTGTATGTCACATTCCACTTAACCAATTTTGTATCTGAATGGGAATACCATGAGGAAATGTCTGTAGAAGTGCAGTGGAAGTCTCTGACAAGATGATTGTGGGGAGATTCATGGACAGCATTATGTTGTATGGGAAGGAGGGAGTGAAAAGATATAAGTCAAAGGGTATAAAACAAATAAACCCTCATTGTCTCCCTTACAGATATTTTGACCTATGACTATTGCCTTGTTCTTGACACCTCTCAAGGCATCCTGGCAGCCACTATGCAATTGTAGCAAGCAATCAATTGTAAATATTAGAATAGTGGTTTTGCTATAGTAGGCTGTTCCTCTGATAGCTGTGGGCGTGTTTAGCTTGTTGTGTAAGAGCCACTAGGAATTAGAAAGTTGCATGGGCATATGGAGTTCTTCTGTACGCTCAGTGCAGTGCTGGGACACACCGTGGTAGAAGGAACCATGCTGCCTCACAGATTACATGTAGGAGTAATTCTTTAGCCAATAGATAGACCTGGAAGGTTTTTTCAGGACAAGGTTTCCCATATCCTATGTTGAATGTTTTGGTCTAAGAGGCAGGCCTGATGAGGATTTTGACCTCTCATGTCATCCTGGGCGTGCTATACAGCTTTGAGTTTATTCTCCTTTTCAGACATGCTAAGTTTGCATCCATATCCTAAAGTCTGTTCTAAGAGGAAGCCTTAAATGGCACTTCTGAGTTTGCTGGAAATGAAGAGACATCACAGACCCGAACTTATTTTGCTCTTACACTTTAGATCCAATGGGTTTTGTGACAGAGGGACCATGGGGCACATACATGGGTGTGCCTGGCAACCCTATCATATCCTAGGACTCCCTTGCTGGAAGTACATCTTGTGCCAAACCTCAGATCTCCCTACATCCAGTAAGGAAACCAGGTGGGCCAGGCAGGGCAGAGTTATTTGCTGCAATTCTAGTAGAAACTGTGTGGTTTGTGTGAGTGTATGCAAGTACACTCATCATTTCTCCTGTTGATTCCCTGTTTTCCTGAACCTTTCCCTTCAAATGACGACAGGCACTGAATCTTTGCTGATCTGGCCCTGGTATGTTTTTATTGGTAAAGCACCACATTATGCTCTGCTTTTAATATATTCATTTCTTAACATTTTAAGTGGGGAAAAAAATTGCCACTGTTCTGTGTAACATTTAAACATCACTATTTACAGCACAGGCTTCTCCAAATGGGTTGCACTGACTGATGTTGCCCTGAGAAAGCACAGTACAGATGGGACAAGGCTAGGCTGTGACATTTTTTATGAGCAGTGGGAAAATCCCCTCAGGGCAATCATTTGCTTTGCTACGCACAGACATTCCAGGGCAGACTCAACAGCAGTCTCTAGAATACCCTCCTCTGGAATACATCCTTGTTATTGGGATATAAAATGGAGGGCTTCATCAGTGCCATATAGGCAGTGCTCCCATAAACAAATTTATCCATTATATTTATACATTGTTTGTTCCTATATGGAGATACCCCATGTATCTTAGTTCTGAAAGGAAATCCAGATTGTCTTGTTTGGGTTATTTGCCCTATTGTGTTTTCCAGAATTGAAGGTACTTTTCTCTTGCTTTTAGTAGTAGCCCCTTAAAACGTTTGCTGTAAAGCCAAAACTCCTGGCAATTAAAAGAAGGGCATGCCTGCCTTCTGATTGAACCTGATCTTTCCATTGAAACCTGCCCCTGTTCCCCACCCATCCTTTCTTTGGGTGTCAGATCTTCAAACCTGTGATTTCTATTGCAGGATTAAGGAAAGGTGTCTCAAAGAATCAGGCTTTGAATAAATCCTTGAATTGTGGTAAGTGTGAGAACAAGGGTGAGCCCTGCCCAGCAGCAGTCCTACTCACAGCCCGTGTTGCTCCCCATTCTCTGTGAGGGTTCCTGTGTGTGGGAATGCACACTCTTGCATGTATATGCATGCACCTCCGTGGGAAAGTGAATGTACTTCATTCACTGTATTCTACCAACTTGAATTTAATTTCATGAGGTGCACAAAACTGACATGGATAATAACCTATAAGCTGTATTCACAAAAGGGAAGGAGGAATAGCAGTCTGTCTTTTATATCTTCTCTCCTTTTGTATCTTTCTTCATTTTGTTCAGATCAAGTATATTTTGTAAAAGCACCCACTGCTTTTTTTGTGTGTTAGTTTTATAAGAGAATAGGCTCTTTGGACACTTATGTGAGTTGGAGTGAAGGTTAAAAAATTAATATTATGTTTGCCTAACTTGATAAAGACCTTATGTCATATCTGTTGAGATTATCATGCATATCTGATTGGCCTGCTGGGACTAAATCCAACCTCAGGGCCTTGCCATGCAACCCAAAAGCAGCCCAGGTTTTAAATTCCTGATCCCAAGGCCCAAAAGGCACAGACTTCAAGTGCTTGCTGCTATGCAAATACTCCTTACTGGTCCTGTTTCCCCCCTTTCATTGCAAGTTTTGACCAGGAGGAAAATGCTGTCAAAAACCCTTATCAGAAGAATTTCTCATTCAGCATCTGTCCCTGCTGGTTAGCACAGCAGCACCAGGGGCTCAGCTCGCAGTGTGAAAAAGGTGGTAGAACCATGCTCTTCTTTGTGCATTGAGCCATTCCTGCCGCAAACAGCATAAATTGCAGTGCTTCAATTCAGATGTAATGTATGGGACAGCAGACTCTGAGACTAGATGAAATAAAGGAATGAGTTATGTTTTTTTATTGATTGAATAGATGTTCAATCAATATAAACCTGAGGCCAGGTTTGTGTTGTAGCTGAGCCCAGTGATTTGTATCACAACTGTGAATGCCACAATCAAATTCTCACTGATTTTAGACAGTCCTTAAAAATAACTTGCGAAACTACAATGTGATATTAGCTTCCTATAGATCTTTCACCTTATTAGTTTTTAGGTTTAATTATATTCCTACTTGTTCTATATCTCTCCCAGGCCTGGCTCCCCCATCTCACAAACATGTGTACAAATGATGTAGACAGTATATTGAAGACCCAGAGGTGCTTTGCAAGTTGTGAATTTTATTCTCTTTTTTAAGCCTTTTCACCTGTGAAGGAGTGTGATGAGCCAGCTAAGCCAGTTGTCTGGCTGTGTCACATAACTGCAGTATTTCAAGGCATTTGAAAACAAGACAAGGTTTGGTGCTTCAAATCTTGATGTCCTTTTCTCCAAAGAAAAGGTCCTTTCCATCCGCATCATAGAAATGTGCCTAAAGAAACAGCTAGAGTTAGCGGCCTTTATATGTATGCACACATGGGAGAACAGATGCCACATTAAAAAAAAAAAAAAGCAACTGTGAAAAACGATAGGAAAAGTCATCTGTTTCAGTGACCTTCTAATTCTGCTGTACTGGTTCTCCGGAGGACAATGCTGTCAGTGGCATTTACATCTCTGAACTGAAGGGGGCCTGTGGCCATCAGATGAGGGCAATCATCTCCTCCTTGAAAGTGTTACTTGACTCAGTTCCCCCAGTTCTTGTTTGCAACAGAGGAATATTGGTTTCCCAGAGCATTTGTAAGATCTAGCTTTTGTTTTCTGCAAAATGTAAGTGCATGAGGCAACTGTCAGGGTTCATCGTGGTCTTAAAATTAACCATTGACCAGCAGTTCTAGGATGAAAACAAGTCAGTTCAAATGAGGGTGGGGAGAGCAGGACAAGGCTGTCCTGACTGCATTGCATGACACAGGCATGTCCCAGGCTGGCCATTGCTCAGCGAAGACAGAAGCCTCATCTTTCCTTTGGTAAAACTGTTGTCAGGTGCTAGCCAAGACAATGTACAAGTAGATTTTCCATCTTTCAGAAAGGAAAAACAAAAGGTAGAATTATGTTTTACGTGCAGTTTCAGCAGAGAATTTAATCTGTTTCTACTGATGTATTTGGTTTTTCTTTTAATTATCCACAGTTCTTATATTACGTAACCCTGTCTCCTGTGCCACAACAAATTCCTAATATTCTGTTTTAGGTAATTATTTCAGAAATGTTGTTTTCCCATATAAAGAAACCAATATATACATCTCTTGGGGTGGAAAGTCCAAACTCGCTGTACAAGTAAGGTAAGGTTTGCTTTGTAAGAATGACCAGATTTTGCCAAGTGAAGCTTGTGTGTGTCCAGTATATCCGAAAAGAACAATCCTTGCTATTTAGAGTTAATACCTTGACATCCCATTTTACTCTGGAAAGAAAAAACAGTTTAAGCTTTAGTTGGAAAAAACTTCAAATATGATTTATCAACTAGGAAAGCACTCATCTATCATTCGAGATTATAAGGTTTGTGTGAGTTTGCATATTAATAAATAATAATACATCTGCCATGCAGGTCTTGTTTCTGGGAGCTGGAGTGGAAGAGCATATATTGTAACCTCTGCAGTTTTGCTTTTGCCCGAGGCAAGATCTTGGCTCCGTGGAAAGCAGTGGCAAATCTTGCATGAGTGTAGGAACATAGGATTTCATCTCAGATTTTCAGTATTATAGTGGGCATCATGCACCACTGACCAAAGTCTGTCTCAGCCTTCACAGTATTTGCAATTTTTATCTATTGGGATGAAGTTCCAGTTCACGTTATCAAATAAAATCCTCCAGGTAGATTTATCAACATTGGGGCTAAAGATCAATTGTATGGTGCCTTTCAACCACAACATGCACATGCACATGTACTCCACATCTCACCGGCTCTAAGCACTCAATGAGTGCAAAACATTGCTTCCAGAACACCAAAATTTCTTCTCAATTTTACTCTTCAATTTCTTTCCACAGTTTAGTGCTAGATCAGTAATTGTCAGGGCCTGAGTGCCAAAAGGGTTTAGGGACCATGATCAGCTTCTCCCAGGGCTTCCCCTCACATGCCCTGCCCACAGACACAGAACCATAGCATAGGCCAGGGGCTCTATTTAAGCTCAGCCCTTCCTAGTTCAGGCTGTTTCTTGAGAATAATAAATTTTGTGAACTAGGAAACAAACAGTCCACCCAGGAAAAAACACACTTAAGGTCAGATTAAAAGATTTTTGTGGTGGTTAAAGAAATAGACTAAAACTTGTGGAAAAGGTTAGCCTAATGCATTACAAATAACATATATACTAAAATCAAAGAGTAAATATTTTTGTGTGGTTTTTTGGCTTGGTTTGTTTGATGGCGTTTTTTCCTCTTTTTTTTTGTTTGTTTGTTTATTTGTAGCTGTTGGCCTCACTTTTAAATAATTTGGATTTTAATTTGGTTACATTTTTACTGAAAAAAATCACATCAGAACAAAAAGTGATGTCTAGAATATATTGTGAAGAAACAGTTGTTTCTAGAATGGTGTTTGTCTTCCCTCATCTGGCTGGGGAAATATGGGGAAAAGGCCAGTAGTGCAAAGATCTCTTTACCTTCCCCATTGTTCCTACCTACAGTAGGCCCCTGACCTGCACACTGCAGGCTGCTGTCTTCCCTTTTCAAGACCTTTTTAACTGAAGGCTAGATTCAGCCCACTTGTTTACGAGTCTTTACCTTCTGAATAATGGGTTCTCTATGTGTGTTTTAGCTTCTGTTATTCTTCCTGTTTCTTCATACTGTTGCTTGTGAGGACAATACTTTGCAGCACCCTCATCTGCTGCCTCCCTAATTGTTTTTTAATAATCTTCTTGAATGGCCATTCTGGATCTTTTTCACTAGCAACCAAGTATTTGTTAAAAACCCACTGAAAATGGAAAGAAGATGAGAGTAGAAATACTTTCTCGAAATAAGTATATTTCCATTTTTCACATGAAACTGCTTTGGCGGATGTTGTTCTTAAAATGTACAACTGACATAAACCCAAAGCAGCTACAAGAAATAAATTTCTCACAAAGAATGCCAGCCTACAGAAACATTACAATGAGCTAGAGCATGTTTTTTTAATCACAAATACCCCAAACAGCATGCAATTGCCTTATTTTTGTACAATTCTTATAACTAATGCACTGTCAGGAAAAAAAAAATCCAAATTCCTAAAAATAATTTTGAATAATTAATTATAGCCACCTGTTTAAATGGAATGTCTCAAACACCTAAGGCAGCAGGATCTGCAAGAGAATAATTCAACAAAAACAATAGCATCCATCTAAAGTCAAGGTGAACACACGCTGGAAACTTGCAAATGCTGAGGAGTTTATCAAGATTCACAGCTTGGCCAGTGGCACAGAAAAGAAAACTGATGATGTCTTCAAGGCAGGTACCACGGTGAGGCAGTGCTGTCTGAATGGGGGCTGAGTGGCTTCATTTATTACCCTACTGAAGAGTCCGGGGGAATAAAAGTCTGCATGTCTGCCAAAGAGCCACCCTTTTGAAGTCCTGGATCCCAGGCTAGTCTTCTACGTTCTTCCAGGCTTTCTGAGTTCATTCATAGCTGAACATTATTCATCTTGCGGTAGAGGCTGGCAAACAAGTGGGAGTTTCTTCATTGTGTGAAAGATGTCCTTTTCCACCCCCCTCGATCCTTTGTATCTAATCAGGGTTACGGGATTTTTCTTTCTTTTTTATTTTCCTTTGCATTGATAATCTTTGTTTGGTGTTTTTGTAGTTTATGAGCTGAGGGAAGGAAGGATGGACATGGCAGTAAATGTGCTTGCAAAGTTTGCTTTAAACCTCTTCCCTTTGATATTGGCTACTGGTAGTCCCTGTGTAGAAGGGGGTGATATGTTGATACCTACAGTTCATTAACTCCTTTGATTTAGTAACAGCAAAAGTAGCTTTGTCTTAGACTGAAATGACTCGTTGAGTTAAGGAGGCCTGATGGAGTAACCTAAAATACAACAGAAGGCAGAAAGATTGGGCAAAAGTTATTTTATGTTGTTACTTATTCTAAATTGTTGTTGACTTTATCAACAAGTTTGTTTTCATTTCTATCAGGCCATTTCTATCCCAGATTTCAGAAACAGAATAGATGAGAAGGGAATCATCTGAATGCTTATTCAAAGTTTGAATATTCTCTACAGCAACAATTGTCAATGTAGAAAAAGAAATACAGCTATATTTGTTGTCAATAAACCTTCAGTAAATTGGTTCTTAAAATCACTGAAATGGAAAGTCTAGCTTAGTTACTTGTGTAAAAGTGCAGAAGCTACTCCTCATGCGACTGTACGAATGGGACTTTTGGCATTGATACATCTAAGATTCAGCCCTGGTTTTGAAGCTTCTTTCCTGTGTTGAGTTGATCACTGATTCAAACCAAGTGATGGGCCAAATGAAGTTTTAAAATATCTGAAATGTGTGAAAGAAGAGATAATAAGCACATACAATTTTTCCTAGGGAGTTCCTGTATGTTACACATTTTGTTGGTCTCTTTTTATAGTAATCCAAATACTTGTGTCCCAACTAATAGTCCAAAATGATCCTAAATACAGAAAGTTTGCAGATCAGTCAAAATGTTCAGAGTGTCTGGATTCTGGCTTGCATTTTGGAAATGTTTTCCCAGATTGGGAAGCATTCTGGTGTGGAAGAATGCACAGAATAGAGAATCAGGAATGACTGGGAACCTTCCAGCGACCTGCTGCATAGCCTTGGCAATCACTCGGCTCCTTGCCTCTTTTCCTGCTCACACTGAATGACCCTCGGTGCATGTGAAGGCAAGAAGCATGGCAGGATCCTTGGTGTCTTTCTCAAGTCTGCCTTTATGCAGAACTGAAATGTGACTGTTCTGCAGGCACTTTGCTCCTCCTTACACAGGGAAAAGGTAAGAGCTGCCTTAGCAAGTTCTGTGTTAAGGCATTACAGTTTCCAGCAAACAGATCCTTACAGATCTCTCTGATTGCTAAGTGGATCAGATTTATTTCCTTTTATGGATGTATAAAATAAGAGGTGACCTGAGAGGTTCTGAGTTGTGCTTTTGTGTCTTAGGAGGATGTGTCTGGCAGACTATTAATCGGTCTTGTTCTCCCGGATCAATAATATACTTCTAAAACCCCACTCAAGAAATCCCTCTGTAGAAAGAGAACTGGAGCAAAACTGTGTCTGTAGCCCAAGCCTCTGTTCCCCCAGGTTGTGCACTAACCTTTGGACCATGTCTTTAAAATGGGAGCTAATGAGACTTGAGCTCCACCAGACATTAATAAGTGCTCATGTGGAAGCTGTCAAATATTACTACTGCATCTCAGAGGATAAGTTCTGTCATTCGTTTTGTAGCTTCATCCCTACTAAGCCGTAACCCATATCTGGTAAATCTTTCCCAGACCACTCTGGCTCTTATTGTGTGAGGTATATACAACCCTTCACATCACTGCTCACTCTGGGTCATTCTCGGTATCTTAAGGCCAGATTTTAGTTAATGTGGGCTTATTATCTTCAGTGACTTGTGCTAGAAAGGGGAAGAATAGGTCCAAACTTGGATGTGTGGAATTCATTTAATCTGCTTTTATAATAGTGGAAGGAAAATGTGTCATACGTGTTGTTCCTAATTCTTAGCATATCTTGCTTTACTGAGAATCTGTGTGCTTTTAAGTATCTGAGATATCTAGCACCTCCTATCTCCAACCCCCTCCTCATCCATCAAATTCTGAAATCCTTCTAATGAACAGTAAACCAGAATGAAGAATAAACTGGGTATGGTGAAGACCCACAGCAAAGTTTCTGGAGCCTTTGCTGTCAGGCCCCAAAAATGCACACTAGTCTGTCTCTTCTGGTATGACAGGAAAAATAATAGATCAAAAGTCTCTGACATAATTTTAGAATGGATCCGTTTATGAAACAGGTCTGATTATGTAAATGGTTGCTAGTGATTATCTGAATGGTGAGAACATTGACAGAAGAGTGAAGACCAATGAAACCTTTGCCTTGTCTATATTGATAGAAAATAGAAGTTTTGGGGTTTTACCTGTGTTCACAAAACTACTCAAATAGGTATGTATTATGTTTTCACTAAACATGCATAACTGCTGTACCTGAGAAAGGGCAAATGTTGTAATAACATGAAGAATTAAATATTGATAGCACAACAAAGAGCAAAATTCTGATTTCGTCTGTTTTGGTTCAGCCATACAGAAGCATATCACAGCAACACTGAGTGGCCATTTTTGTTCATCTTCAGCCAGTTTATATGCATGGCTCCGTACTGTGCATTTTTACACACTGCAGGAGGCTGGAGTTCAAAAGCCAGCACTGACGTTTGTCTCATGCTATTCCGCCTTTCTTATGCAGGACTGGCAGAAGCACTGTCTGTGCTGGTGTGTCAGAATGGTTCTGCCACTGAGGTTCTGCAGCTTGCCCACAACAGCCTCCATTGGCACTTTTACTGTTTTGACCACCAAAACAAGATAGCCTCAGATGAATGGCCTATTGAGATGGAAGTCTGGCCTCAGCTAACTCTGGAGATAGGCCCAAGAACTATTTCCAACAGTGCTTGTTGGCTTACTCCAAACTCATGCCAAGAATCAGTTTCAATGTCTGGTGGCACAGATCAGTGTATTCTGGGGCCTAGGAGCATTCCTAAAAATGCAAGGTATTTCCCATATTGATGAATCCCAAGCTGGTACAGAATTTGTCTTGGTAAAGACGCTTTAAAAATATTTAAAGAGTATTAAAAAATGTCAAACATGTCAAAAAATTTAGTTTTTATTGCAGTGGAGATGGACAAGTGTAGCCAGAAAATTGAAATCTGATGGTATCGAGACTATGCAGAAAGTAGAAAGTAGATCTTTCCTGTCACTCTAGAACTCAAATGGGTATTGAAGCTTTCACCACCTGAGATGATGGGAGGAATAACTAGATGTGCTGCTTTATCATGGCTGTGCAGTGCCTTTGAGGGAGGGGCTTTGTGTCCTTTTCCTAAATTACAGGAAAAGTAGAATGGAGAAGGAAGGATATGTAATTTGGAAAGGACTTGCAGTGTAAATTACTTTTCTCCCTTAAAATTATGAAATACTCAAAATATCCATTTTCTGTTGTGATTTGAAATGGAAACTGGATTTTGTTCTCCTAAAACTTTGTTAAACCAGGAATGCATTTTCTGCCCAACTGTAAGCAAAATATTGCAACAAACCTTCAAACAGAACATCATCAACAGGCCAAAAGTGATTCTGCAGCCCACCAGAAGTCCTAGAGAAAACCTGGTGACTTCAATTTGCTAGAAAAGAAAGTCTTCATGACTCTAGAAGTGATGAAATATAGCTGAGTAAAGGCTCAAGGAGCTGTGACTGCAGCAGGGGAAGTGGGTGGACAGATCCCTGTATACAATAGTGCTATGAGATGTGAAATTGCTAAAATAGCCCCTGCCTAATGTAATCACCTTTCAAAGAAAATTTGAGAGGCATTTTGTCAGTGAAACATAAACAAAGGCTATGTTTGAAATTTAAAACTTGTCCAAAGTAATTTTTCTTTCAAAGGCTGTTTCCCCTGCTTGTGCTTGTTCTAGTGTTTTGAAAAGGCATCTTTTTAGAGGACAAGCTATTTTTAATTGTTTATAAAAAGGCCAACAACCAAACAAAAACCTTTTAAAAAGCAGTAAGGAAAATAAAATGCATCTTTGAACAACTTTACTTTACTAGGAGCAATAGCAAGCACAATAGAAACTGCATAAAAGCAGCCATTACTGAAGAACTTTTAGGCACTTTTCTAGAGCAGAGATCTCATGAGAATATAGAGAGAACAGCAGGCGTGGTACCAGTAATTTTTTTGCCATTTACAAATAGGCTGTATCAGGACAATAACTTCAGATCCTAGAATGATTTCTCATTCTAAGACATTCCAGATTGCATTACAAACTAGTAGCATGATCCTTTTGCCGTGCCTGCGTAAGACTCCTGTTGGCTTCAAAGGCAGTGCTGTGTTCAGGATGACACAGGATCGTGGCCTTGACCCAAAGACAAATTATTTACTGTGATCACTTCAACTTGTGCTGAACAGGAACTACTGAAAGAAAAGGGAGCAAACTCCCTAATATTGTCTGTATTAGCTGTTGCTTAAGGCAGGAAAGTAAAAACCATAAACCACCTCTTTCTGCAACTAAAATTTTGTTGGGTATTGAATTATGGAGGACATAAGTCAACAGCTGAGCTAAGATTTGGAATACAGTTAAACTTAGGGTATCTCAAGTATCCCCTGATATCTCTAACAATCACTAATAATCACCTTTGGCACCTTGAATGCTGAAGTTTATGAACACCAGGAATAGTGACACATGGTTTCTCACGGCTCATGTCTGGTGTTGGACTACAAGCCATGACAAGGAGTTTTTTGCTACAGGTGGCCCATTTATATCTGCTTTCCTTCTCAGTCGATTCTTTCTTGTCTAATGAGACAACTTTTCTTATGGCAGGTTACAATGGGGAAGAAATGACAGGACTGCCCTCCTCCACCTTTCTCCTGATTGTTCATTGCTGGCAGGAACTTACTGATCTCTTTCACCTCTGTACTTCAGGTCTTTCTTGTAAATTTTAAACAATTGCTTGTTTCAACCATCATCTACAAGTTTTTAGAGGGAGTCATGAATGTATCATGACTGTGTATGATTTGATTTACAGGAAACTTAGGGGGCAGAAAAAGTCACTGGTGCTATTTGCAGGCAATGGCGGAAATTATCTCAGAAGGAAACGTTAATTTGTGGGCACTAGCATAGTTTTTCTTGGTTGCAAAGGGAATCACCAAAAGGTTTCCATTGTATATTCCACCCTTTTTGTGCTTGGAGAGTAGAAAAATGTAGGAGTCTTATTCCCCCTGAGCAGGCACACACCACAGATCTCCTCAGACCCTTTATCATCTTCCTAGGAAATCCTTGATTATTCAAAACTGGGGAGCAGGGACTGATTGTGAGCTACCAGGGGCTCCCACTGCCATCTCCAAGAGAAAAGTCACCCCACTGCCACTTAATGACTTTGTCCTACTATACTTGCCCACTCAGATGGCCAGCTGCAGCCTAGGCCAAATCTTTAAGAACCTGTGGAAATGAGTTGTGTGTTATACATCAGTCATGAATATATGAAAGAGAAATCCACCCTGGCAGTTGCACAGTTACTTTACATGCCTGATTTCCCATGAAGCCTACCTCCTATTTTGATTCTTTGTTAGCTGTTGTTTCTAATTTTTGTGAAGGCATCGGGAAGCTTGTTTTAGCTTCACTGAGTGAATTGTCTTGGCAGAAACCAGGGAAATGTTAAGAGGAAGGGCTTGCTGCATTGTGCAGACGTTGTACATTGTACATCGAAAATATATTAACATAAATAGACTTCAGACTTCCTCTCGTTTCTCTCTTTCCAAGCCGAAAGCCACCCAAGGCTGCTGGGCGACAGAAGGGAGGTGGCGAGGCTCAGGGTGCAGCCCGCGGGGTCGGGCTGGCCCGGCTCAGCGCTGGACTCCTGTTTGCATTGTGGGAGTCGACAGGCACTGAGAGTTCATTGGGATTTTACTGTCGAAGCTTTCGAAAGGGGTGTAAATATGTGTGCAAAAGCTGCCGGGCAGGCCTATAAAAACAGGACCATATAATCAAGGTGAAAATTGAGAAAGTGATTTCTTTGGTTCTCGTCCTGTCCCGCCCGGCGCTCGGCTTCTCCCGGCGGTAGCGGGGCTGAGCGCTGGAGCAGGCGGGGGGCGGCAGCCTCGGTGCCACTGCGGGCTCGGCCAGGGCACCCCGAGCCCCGCGGGGCCGGCGCGCAGCAAGCCGGGCTTCTACCGGTGTTCGGAGCCCGCCTGGGGTCTGGTTTGGCTCGTACGCTTCAAAGTAGTCTGCAAATATTTGTTTGTCTGTGGGCGCCCCACAGGCAAATGTGCCGGACGGTGCTCCCTTTGGCGGGTCTTGGGAAGCCGGCAAGCCGGAGGGCTCCCGTTCCTCCGGCGCGGAGCCCCGCCGCGCACCCGGGACTGAGAGGGTGGAGGGCTGGACCGCCCCGGTGCCATGGCTGCTGACAGCTCCCTGACACAGGCATGGGCCAGGGCCCGGCGACCTCTGCTCTGGGCAGGGAGAGGACAAACAGGAGCGAGAAACAGTGGGCCCGGGCGGGTTATGTAGCAGAGACATCCATGCCTCCATCTTCCTTGAAGATAGACGGGCAGTGTGATGACCCTGCACCCCTCACTCCGTTCTCCAGCTGATATAGCTGCATATCCTGCAGATCGGAGGAAACCACCCGGCGGTGAAAACCTGGGAAAACAGCTTCCACTTGTTGGTACATAGATGTTGACATAACCTGCCAGAGGCACGCTGAGGAGGCCGACGGCAACGGAGAGAGTTAGCAATGCTGCCCGCACTCTCCCATTCATTTACAAGGATCGGCCTTTGCAGGGAGAGTCGACACGCTGTGATAGTGGCGGCAACATTTGGGGTGGCCAGGAAGAGTCCACACGAGAGAGGGAGAGCACACGGGGAGAGTGGGAAGGCCCCGTGCCCTGGGCTCTTGACAGGGTCAGGCCACCGGCCTGATGGTGCTCGGTAGTCGTGATCTGCGGAGTGCCAGGGCGAGGCTGCCTCCGTGCCCGGGTTCAGCCCTCCGGCCATAGACAGGTGTGGGGTCTGGGGACGGACCCTCTCTCGTGGCCCTGCCTTGTGGCGGAGCGCGAGGGGGAGGGTGCGGGAGGGCCGGCTGGCCTTCGTAAGGGAAACGACGGAGGGACAGGCGGCTCTCAGCGGGCCGGGAAGGGTTCTTTTACTGTCCGCGCCCCGGCCCACATCCTTGGGCCACGCCCGACCCTCTCGTCCTGCCTGAGAGGTGACGTCAAGTGCGAGCGGGGCGGAGGGTCACCGCCGGCACCGAAAGGACGGGAGTCACCTCCAGCCCTGTGTGTCGCCGTGCTGGCCTCTGGCCGCGCCACGTCCCTCAGCACCTGCCGCCCTGCCCTGGTGCGGCTCCCGCGGGCAGTCGTGGCGCGCCGGTGCCACCGAGAGTCGCCGAGGCCAAAAGTATCGAAGTCCGGATGCTACTAACACTTCACTCCTGGGGTAGCAGGAGCAGGTCCGTCCCCTCCCCACACCGTAGGAGTCGAAGCCCGGCTCCACCTGCGTGGAGGCTTCCCCGTCAGTCCGTTGCCTGACGAAGCTCAGTGTCCCCTCCTTTCTTGTTGCGGCAAGCCGGCAGGGCTGTGGGCTCCCGCCAGTGGGAGCAGCAGTGATTGCCTGGGAAGGGATTGCTGCCCATCTCGCCGCCAGGCTGTCGAGGACTCGGCTCGGCTTGGGACTGGCCCGAGTGGGTGCCTGGAGTTCTGGGAGTGGATCAATCAGGGCTGGAGCCGCCGGGGCGCGGGGTGCCGTCAGCTCGCCCCTCCGAGGCGTGCGCTCCGCTCGCGTCTGGGCGCCCACTCGCGGTCCCTCAATCGGATCGAGTCAGTTCTGTGAAACTCCTCGGGGCTGACTGTCAGGGTGCCCGGGCTCTCTTGAATGCGACTTAGGAAAAGCACAGGGCTGAGAAACTTTGAGAAAGTTGGGCAAATTCATCTCTTGTGTGTGAGGGGAGACTAAAGCTGCACGCCATGACCCCCTCTTGACTGAGAGCACGCACGGGAGCCGCTGCAACTCCGCCTTGTCTTGGCTGCGGAGGGAGATGCTGCAGCTCGAGAAATCCCATCGTATCTCGTTCAAAATAGGTTGATGTAAAGTCAAGACGCTCACAAACAGGCTTTCCCGGTAAACGCGCGCAAAGACGCCCCAGAAACTGAGGGGCTGTTGTTGTTTATGTTTGTCTTAGCGAGGCGGGATGTGCAGAGATGTTCCCGGGATCAGAAAAATACCTGCGAGGAACCAAAGGCGCCATAAATTGTTGCACAAATGAATTGATCTCGTAATCGCTAGGGCTATAACACCCTTATTTATGCTAAAGCATGTGACACAATCTTCAAAATGTGGTAGCTCCAAGTTACCACCTCTTTATTACTTATACAAGCTAATAGGTGAAGTGTCTGTTAGCTTCTTTACTTGAAGGAAGCACAAAGAAGCAGACAGGTAATTCCGCGCTGCTAATTATTGTGATGTGATGGGTAGGGAAGGGAGAGGTTGTAGTGAAAAATGGGAAGACAGATTATGAAATCTCGCAGTTCAGCTAGTAGTGACCATCTCAGATCTCATGATTAGTTTTTCTTAAAATACGGATGCCAATATGTTAGAAAATCTGGCAACTTATCTACCAGCGTGTGAACCCGTTTATTCTGTCCGAAAGGATGATTTGATAACAGGCTTTTCTCTTTTTTTTTTTTTCCCCTGTGGCTGATTTGAATTCTCTCCTAAATATTAGCGTTTTAAATCGTGTGTTTAGCTGTTGCGTTTCAGGGTGCGGAGAGAGGAAAGCGGTAGCTCTCTCTCCCGCTCCTGGGTCTGCGGTGCCGAGGAAGATCGCACTCAGTGCCGAGAGCGGAGCGCGGATTTTTGCCGTCTGCCGCGGTGAAGTTGCGGTGATGTTGCAGTTCTGCTTGTGTGAGGCTTGCCAGGCTTAAGGCAAAAAGTGTCCCGTATACAAAACGGTCAGAATATTTACAGGTAATTGTGACTGTCAAATACTCCGTTGCGTTGACAAAGCGCAGAGACCATGGAGCGTTTCGTCTTTCGGGGGGTGGGAGGTTGCGGGAGCTTGGGACCCCTGCGAGGGGCAGCAGCGCGGGCCCGTTCGGCCGGGGAACTGGGGGGCTTGTGGATCCCAGCGAAACGCTGGAAAGGAGAAAATAACAGTGTCACCCCGCAGAGGCGGTGTGGCTGAAGGGCTCTTCCTGCGGCAGAAGTGCAGCGGTTCACGGAGCAGAGTAAGTGAGAGCTGCTGTCCCCACTGGGGACAAACTCTCTTGTTAGATGCTGATTTAGTTGAAGCGATTCCGTAACGGGGAGCACACGAGCATTGCGTCTGCTCTGGTTTTATAATGGGATTTCAAACGGTGCATAGCTCTCACCCGTCTATTTACAAACCTGAAATTTGTCACGGGAGCGCGCTGGCTGCGCGCAGGCCGGCGGCCCCTCCGGCAGAGGGGGGCGGGGGGAGAGGGGGCAGGGCGGCCGGGGGAGACGCAAGGGCTGGAGGAAGAAGAGACTTTAGGTGGAATTGCTCTCACTGTGTGACAGCGGTGCGTGGCGACAGCGGTGCTGTGCACGGTGGCCGCACAGCCACTGAGTCCACGGCGGCTCCGCCGGCGGCGGCTGAGGCTGCACTGCGGGGCTGGGATGTGGCAGCCCCCGCCGGCGGCCGAGCACTTGCTGCCGGCCCCCTCCGCGCCCTGCTTGCATCTCAGGAACGGGGCGGGGGTGGCGGGAGGCAGCGTCGTCAGAGGTTGTGGAAGCAGAGGGGGATCAGCTCCGCGGAGCCCAGCGAGAGGCAGGCGGGCAGGCTCAGGGCAGTGTCCCCAGTTGTCCCGGTATCTGCCTCATAGGTTTCTGCCTCGTTCCGCCGTACCGAGAAGCCACGTCCAGGTTGAAGGACGTCGCCTCGGCAGGGTTACCGGGGCTGTCTGGGGCGGCGGGCCACCTTTTGGCCACCCTTTAAGGTGCTGGGAGCGGGCAGACAGCCCCGAACCCCAAAGGGGCCATTTCACGGGCTAAGTACGAACTCAAGCCCCAAAACTCTTTTTAAGTGTTTGCGCATATTGGCTGGCAAAGTTCTAAGGTCAGAGGAAAAGACGATAGGATTGTTTGCAGGAGGAAAAGCGACAGGATTTGGCCCTTTCCTGCCTCGGGGCACCATGTGTGACCCCTCTGCAGAGAGCACCCTGCTGATTCCCATAGGTAGCAGTACAGGGCTTGCGAAAGCCCAAAAAGACTGAGGATTACCCTGTCAGCCTCTCGCAGCTTTCCGGCTGCGGTCATCCCGCCAGGGACAAGCCAGGTTCGTGGCGCGGCCGGGAGGATCTGAGCTACGTTCTACTTGCTGGAGCCAGGCTGCGGGATGTTTGCAGCTCGTGTGTATTAGGATGCGTTTCCTCGATCCGTTCAACGGCATTTTCAGCCTTTATAGTTCAATAAACCCCTGTTGTTTATCTTCACTCGAAATCCCCTTCACTCTGCCGGGTTTTTTTTGGTTGGTTTTTTTATTTTTTTTTTCCCTAAGCAGATCCGTAGCCTTCAGTTACTTGCACAGAAAACTCTGAGCCTTCAGCCGGGCACCCCAGATGCCGGCCGGGCTCAGTTTTGCTACAGACTGACCAGCCTTTGGCTTCAGTCTAGCGGCGGAGTCCGAGGGCGGGAACTGGGGGCCGGCACCGGGGCCCCGTGAGGTCCCGCCACGGCTCTGCTCCCTGAGCACCATTTCGCGTGGCAAGAGCCGGCAGGAGCGGCTGCCTTGTGCCGCAGAGCAGAGGGTTCTCCCTACGCATTTACTGAAGTTTTAATTAACACGAGCGTACGAAGATAAGAGTGTTTGTTGCGAGGCAAAGTTTGGATTTAGGAGGAAAATGGCACCCTGCTCTGTCCAAAAGACAGTCACTAATGAGGATTGCCATCCTGGGGAATAAGCGCGGTGGGGCTAGGGCCGAGCGCTGCTCGGTGGGAAGCTGACGGGGAGGACGCTCGGAATCGGCTCTGTCCTCCCGGTTCCGTTGAGGTCTTTACTCGCATGTGGTCTCCGCCGGCCGCAGGAACTTGGAGAGCGCTTGAGCGCTTGGGAGGCGATGGTGTCCAACGTGGGCGGGTGATGTTTTACTTCTAGGTCGGAGCCTGGCGGGCCAGAAAGGATGCTATCTTGCTAATTTACGTAAATCATTGTAATTAAAACGATTCGTGCCTCGGGCTACGAGTCCTGAGCCCTACACGCTCGGCATGTCCTGCAGAGCTCCGTTGTCACTCGTTCTCATCCCGGGCGAGAGCGCGGTTGGAAGGCAAGAGTGGGCTTCCCCGGCACCCCGCGCCCCCTAGGCACACTGGGGGTTGTAAAGGCAGGCGCTGGGCTGGCTCCCGGGCCGGGGGTGGCGGCTCTCTGCTGCAGCCCCTTCCCGCATTCGTTCACGCCGCAGCTCGGGCAGGCGGAACGCTCGTTTCCTCGCGTGGCGCCGCTCGGCGCGGCCACCTCGGCGTGAAGCGGGGGCACCCCCCGGCCCGGGGCAACGGCAATGGAGTGTCCTTAGGCTGCGATGAAGGAGCAGCCGCAGTTGGTGCTCTGGTGGGGGGGCTGGTTAGTCACTTCTCTCTCGGATCTAGGGAACTTTCCTTAATTGCAACGAAGGTGGCAAAACTTTTCCTTAATTTCCAGCTATAAGCTAATAATTTGAAAGAAAAGAGCCACAGGGCACAGGCGCCTCGGTCTGTGCTCTCTGATCCTGACAGTTTACAAATCTAAACGGAACTATTTTAAAGAAGCCATGCAATACTGAAGAGTCTCGCAAGTCTGTTAAGGTGAGGTGGGTCGATGCGCTTGATATCTCACGGAGGAAATCCCTTGCGGTTAGCACTGCAGCGTGTGATTGCGGGAAAACGCAAGCCCGTGGCCAGGGGGAAAGACGAGATCTGGAGACGTGTGAGGAACACGGGGAAGCTGCAGATCGTAGTAGGGAGCGGGAGGGCAGGAGGGAGCCTAGCAAGGCTCCGGCAGCGGCCAGCTCAACCCCACACCAGGCATCCAGCCGGCCCGGCCTGCCGGTGAGCCCCGCTCCCTGAGCCCGCCTCGGCGGGGGCTGCACTGCCTTCTGGGCACCGAAATACGGTGCAATAACGTATTACGTAGTACTCGGCTTCGGCCGAGTCGTTCCCTTCCCTGTATACGTCTGGTTGCAGAGATTGCCTCTCTATTGTCCGCAGCTCCTTCTCCATATAACCAGCGTTAACAGCAAAAGACTCATTAATAAAACCACTGGGGGGAAGGATGGAAGCGAGGGTAGGTCTGCAGAGATACTGTTGTCCCGAAACCATTTGGTTGGAGCTCGGACGCCGTAAAGACGCTTTGGGTTTGGATTTTTAAAAATTATTTTTCTTATTCCATTGGCACAGCACGAACGAGCCGCGTGGATCCCGAAGGGGCTGGGGGCGGCCGGCGGTGCTCAGGAGATGCAGAGCCGGCTCCCGCGGGGCCGAGGCGTTGTGCCGGGGAGCCGGGGGACTCGCCAGGCGGCCTCGCGGCTGCCCCAGCAGCCGCCGCGCTCCCCCTCCGGACGGCCGCCGTTTTAGGCTTGGGTTGTTGGGGGAGAGCAGCGGCTTGTGGCTGGGAAAGGACGATGGCCGGCGCCGTGCTCCCGCCGGCACTGTCGGCTGGAGCCACAGCTCTCTCCTCGAAGTGCTCCGGGCAGAGCCGGGCTCCTCCCGCCATTGGGCTGAAGGACATTTTCGTTTCGTTTCGGCTTCCCCTCCTGAACCTGGTGCCGAAAGGGGGATCGCGGTAGTGCGGAGGGACGGGAACGCTCCTACGGCGGCAGGGTTAGATGGCTCGTCCCCGACAGCGAGCGCTCAATGGCGGGGCCGCCCCGCAGAGACGGCCTGGCTCCTCATCTGCCCTGCGCCTTTCCCGGCCCGCGAGGGGAGCGCGAAGAAGGCGCGGCTGGGCAGGGGATCGGTCCTTACGCGCTGCCCGTCGCTGGTTTGCCTGTGCCACCCCCTTGCCCTGGCCGGGCCGGGCTACGGGAGAGGGTGTCGGAACCTCGACGGCATGTGGCGCGGCGGGCAAGGTGGCAGGGCGGAGCGGCGCTGCAGGGCCGAGGGCGCAGCGGAGGGCCGCGGGAGGGGCCNNNGGGAGCAGCGGCCGCCTCGGCCTGCGCCGGCACCAGTGCCCGCGCGATGGCGCTGTGCAAAGCCGAAGGCACCGGGACGGGTCGGACGGGTGGTCCCGGCCGTGGCCCGCCGGAGCGGCCGCGGGCTCGGGTCCCGCCGCGATGGAGCTCGGGCTGAGCGGGGAGACTGGAGCCCTCGGCTGTGGCCTCCCCTCTCCCCTCTCCTCCTGACCCGGCGTTCTGGCACTGACTGCTGCAGCCGCCACCCTGAAAGGACCCAGACCTGCCTCGCCGGTGCTGGGGGCCACCTGGCTCCCATCTCGCCGGCCGCTGTGCCTTCGTGGCAGCCCGGGACCTCTGCACTTCGAGGCAGTGCCCGCGGGCGGTGGGCCGGTGTCCCCCGGGACCCTAGCGTGAATCGCCGGGTTCCCCGCCTCGGCCCGGGTCGCAGTGCTCAGCCCCGGCCGAGCCTCGCGGTGAGGCTGTCGTCCCGCGGGCGCCGTGGCCCCTGGGAAGTACTGGCTGGAAGGGAAAGAAAGCCGGAGGCGAGGAGAACGCCCGGCGGATCCTGGCAGCCACGGGGCCCTGCTCTCGGGCCGGCTGCGGGGGGCGAGAGCTGCCCCGGCCGGGGGTGGCATCGCGGGCAGCGGAGGCCCGAGAGGTCCCGGTAGCCTCGGCTGCAGCCGCCCGCCTCTGAAGCCTGTGTGGGCACAGAACTGCGATCGCTTCCATGCGTTTTGGCTTTAAAAGCGGTAGTTAATGAAAACCAAACCTTTCCAAGGAGGTGTTTTTGTTCAAAATTTTTTGGCAATCAACGACTTAAGGCGTCCACAAACTTCAGTAACAAGGGGCGCTGGGCACTCGGAGCGCATCCACTCCTGCTCTCATCAGAGTGCGACAGCAGAAAATTCTTGTACCGGATTTCGTGTTAGAAAAAGAAAAATAGGTTATTAATATTATTAATAATTAAAAAAGTTGGGTTTTTTTTATAGCGACATTGATGACGGGTGAGGAAAGCGATGGGAAATAATCGTCCTTTTTTTCCAGTGGAAATAAGGACAACATGTGAAAATCATGCAACGGGGAAAAAAAAGCGTTTGTAATTCGAAACAGAAAGAAAAGCCTTTTATTGGGAAAAAATATGTAAAAGAAAAATAAGCATCATGCTTCGTAAAATTCGTATAAATTAAGTCATGTTTACAAAAGAGAAGTTACCAAACAGCATTTACACGAACTCGGTTAAGTTTCCCTCAGTTTCACTAACAAGCACCTTTGCTTCCGCGTTGAAATTTTCAAATTATTACAGCTCCTGATTTCAAAGTTATATTCTTACAGTATTTTATGTAAACATTCAGTTTATAACTACGGACTAAACACATATTCGGTAATCCTGGTATTCCAGTGAACGCGCAAGTGAGAAACCAGCTGCCGGTGGAGAAAAAACGAAAGCAAGAGAAAGGTGCAGGGGATTCATTGCAAATTAAGCAATCGCTACATATATATTTAAATGTATTTAATTGTATGCATTATTGAAATGCCCTTCTGACTAGTTTAATAATTTAGAATCGATAGTTTTCCTAAAAACTTTATAAAATATTTACACTTAATAAAATATTAATCGATTAACAAGGCAGTCGTACTCTTATAGGAGCTTTACTAAAGTTCTGTAATCGCGTTGTCGCCACACGTCTCCGCTGTTAAGGAAAGGATCACTGACAAAATGTAAATGAAGATCTTCAGACGGTGGTGTTTATAAAATACCTCATTAATGGGCTTGGATTGAATCTCTCCATCCATCCACATCATCAGATATAATAATAGTAACGAATCAGACAGGGAAGATCCTGGCTAAACCATTGGCATTTTTTTTTCCAGAAGTACTGAAGTCCTAAATCACCAATTCTTCTAACTTTCTGGCCATTGATCCGCGGGCATTCGTAGTTCAACATCAAAGGTAAGAACAAAACATTACTCAATTATTCGATAGCTGGTGGAAAACGTTAACTTCCATGTAAGAACGTTAACTTCCATGCTGCTGCGCTTTATCAGATTGGGGGCGGGGGGGAAGGGAGAAAAAGTTAGATCGGGTTATTTAAAAAGAAAACGGAGAGTTCTCCAAACTTTGAGGCTCCTTTCCGAGCGGGAGTGCAGGAGACCTGGCTGGCAGCAGCCGCTGCGCTCTCTCCTCCGCAGCCTGCGCGTTGCCGGCACCGCCGCTCGCTCCTCCGAACGCTCCCGGAGCCCTGGCCCTGGAGGGGCCCCGGGCCCCCCCGCCCTCGGCCTTCCGCTGTTCCCCGTATCTTCTCTGGCTCCCCCAGACTTCAGCCGGCGATGGGACCCGGCTCCCACCCGCGTTCACGGCTTGCTGTACCGGGGCAAAGCTGGCACCGCGTCCAGACTTTGGCGGCGGGTCCCCCTACCCCTGCCGAGGCGGGGAGTGACACGAGTGCTTCGGCCGAGGCGGGGAAAGCCGCACTTGGCACTGCTTTTCGGGGCCGGCCCGGAGGTCGGATGCGGAACGAAAGGATGATTTCTCTTACCCTGCCCGGGGATCCGCTGCTTTTCCCGGCACTATTTTCAGGGGCGGCCCGGAGCTCACCGGGACACCCGAGCGCTCGGCGGGCGGGTGGGCTGTCACTGCCACTCGGAGGGAAGGAGGGGCGCAGCGGGACCGGCGGCAGCCGATCTCCTGTGGGGACCTGACCCTCCTCCAAACCCCGAGACAGCACTGGGACGGCTGCATGCGGGCTCGGGGCAACCACTGCTGCCCACCCTACTCTCCCCGGGCGCTCACGGGACGAATGAAAGCCTGTCGCCAGGGCTGCCCGGTGGCAGTGATGCTCCCGCCGGTCCCCAGTGTCGCCGTGTCCGAGATGGGGGGGCTCCGCTCCCCACTAACCCCCCCGTAGCCCCCTTATTTTTTGACCCTCCGGCGCCACCGTAAAAGGCAGAGCTCTTAAGGGAGCACGGCGGGGAGGGCGGCGCCGCGCAGGGAGCCAGCGGCGGACGGGCGGCGGGGGAGGCGGAGGAG
>VYZT01022111.1:0-70870 GCA_013400735.1 Pomatostomus ruficeps
CATACCAAATATTACTTCTGTGAGACAGATTTGTTTTCCCATTTTTCTTAGTATCACATTGAGTCACACCATAAAATTTGTTTGGAAAGAACGTCCTTTGCTTCAAATTTCAGGTATTCCTGAGGTATTACTTGTTTTTCTCTCTTTTCCTCTCTCTCCCATCTCTCTTTAGAGAGAAATCCAAGAGGAAAGATCGAAGAGGATTCTTTTTGTACTATATCTTCTGTGTTAACAGAAAGTTCTTAGTGAAAAATTGTGACCATATGTTTTCTAGAGGTAATTTAAGGAGAGACCAGATAGAGTAGGGATGGGGAAAGAGCTCTCCTGCATCTCTCATCAATGACCTAGCTAATTACAAAGTGTCAGTAGCAAGCTGTGTAAATTGTCCATTCCAGTTCCTTTTGTCCAGAAAGATGATTTCATGGGGATATAAGAGTAGGATTGCAAACGTGTTTGTGTGGAAAACTGGGAGTTGTTCTACTGGAACAGTAATTCTTCTCTAATCTCTGCCATATTGAACTGATTGTCATTTTCATTAGTGCTTTCCTCTTTTATTCCCCTCTCCCAGGCTGTTCAGCACACCATTCAGTGAGCTCGTCCTGTGTCCGTTCTTGATTTTGGGTGGGTGTTTTGGATGGCAAGACATGAGAGAAGTCTCATTCCTGACCAGTTGTGTCTTCAAGCTCTGGCACTGGGAGGCACAGAGGTGCCCTCTTTGCTGCTTGCTTTCCTAAACTGCAGCCAGCTGGGGCTCAGCCTAACTCCATGCCTCATAAAGGCTGCTGTAAATTGAAGCTTAGTGTAAGTCCCTACTCATAAAACTGGGGAGTTTTGCCAGCAGGCAATGCATTCCAACTATGTCTATTTCTTCTGATTGCTTCCTTCTCTTTGCCTTTGCACCCCATGCTTTTGGGGCTGGGCAGATCTCCCATAGCTCCAGACACAGGGCACCTATATTTATCAGCTCCTCAGTTCCTTTGTCTCGTCTAGAGCAACATGAAACAGCTGCAACAAGATGATCAAACCAGCAATTTTTGAGTTTCCTGGAAGAACATGGATGTGTTTGCTTGCTTAGGGAGAGCCAGATGAGACAGGGAAAACTGTGCAACAGCTAATTGATCATCTATAAGCAGGCAATTAACCTCACTGAGGAGATCTCACTCAGATCTTTCCAAAACAGACCTAGCGTGAGATCCAGGCTGTCCTTAAGACCTCTTAGAAGAAATCTCTGCTAGGGAAGATTTCAGGCTGAAAAACTACGGCTTAATTGTACTTCAGAAGTACAGAAGAATATATAAAAATGGGGGAAATGGGCTGTTGTGGAATTTACAGGTAGATCATTATTTAAATAAATCTACCATCACATTAACCTATTTCAGACCAATTTCAATTGTACACAAAAAAGGACATGGTTTAGATGAAGTGTGCATTTTTTATATAATCTCAAGCTTATTCTTGCTTGGGGTTTTTTTTACTTTTGGTTTTTCTTTTCATCCTGAGCAAATCTGAATAAGATTTTTTAGTACTGTAAGTAAAGTCAGCATTCTCTATGTAATAAGTTAGGTTCTGTTGAAAGAATTCTGCACTAAAATGCTGTTGAAATTCCTGGTGAAAACATACAGAAGACATTTGAAAAATCACACTGTGAATTTTGTCTTCAGAACCATTTTCCAGATATATGTAAGTACTAGGAATCGGATTAATTTTTGTGTTACTTTGCTGCTATGATTTGCACTGCTTTTCTAAGAAGCTCATGTTTTTATACTTTCTTTTTTTGACAACTCCTGTCCCTATCGGTTTTGGAATAAAATTTCATTTTCATTAACTGTCAGCAAAGGCAAATATCTGTGAGTTGTTTGTTTGTTCATTGGTTTGTTGGTGTCTTTTTTTTGTCATTCTGGATTTTCTGCACTTGAAGCATCTAGATTATGGAAGTTAGCCTGGTGATCATCAAGCATTTCAGTAATGTGGCAAGGTTTGAAGGTTTGAGCCACTTTGCACAGTTCAGGATGTTTTGAAGTTCCTCTACCTGCAATGAACTCTGTACACCTCCAGCAAACTTCTGTCACCCTGTTGCATATTCATCACATTTCCACATTAGGGGAAAAAAAAAAAGCTTCATGATGGGGAAAGATTAAGGGTTTTTTAAGACCTTGCTGAGGTTTAAGTGTAAAGGGAATCAAATCACAGTTCTTTTCCTCCCTTTAGGTAGGGACAAAATCAGAGATGATTTTTCTTAAACATCGTGGCCATAAAAGTGCTTTCGCTTTTTTTTTGCTTGTTCTGTTTACAGTTAAAAATCACTCTTAGTAACTCCATTTGTGGAGTTTCCTCTGAAGTTTGGAAAAGGATCTGAAATGGAATGAAAAAAATCTGAAATTTTATATCTGAATTCTTCAAACACTTTGCAGAAATGAAGTATTTTTCCTTCATATAGCTAATTATTTGTTCTGGTTGTGTTTTAAGTTTGACTTTCCCTACTTATTCTGAGTGCAGCACTCCTTGTTCTGTTACACCTGTATTGTTATCTTTAGGTTAGCTGGCTGAGTACCTAAGGAGAAATAAGCTTCTCTAGACAGGCAGAAAGGGAGACAAAATGGAGAATGAGTGACTAGAGTCACCACTTCTGCCCTGGTATTCCTGGAACGCAGTGCTGGTGCGTGCTACCCTCTTTCTTACAACAAAGGCAACTATAAGAGTCTATAGCCTTTAATGATTGATTACGGGCATTTGACAGCTTATCCTCAATGTTCTCTTCTTTCTGAATGTTATTTTTGTGTCTGCATGCATATGCAGTTGCACAGACACAAAAATGTATATAATATATTAGTATGTGCATGTCCATGTATATATGATTGTTTTCTGTCTTTTTTTATCTTTGGATCTCTGTGCAGATCATGCTCATTCCTCTGACAAAGAAATACTGTGATCTTAGATTAATTCCAGCTGAGTAAAATGAGGAAGAGAATTAATGTATTTCATGTTGCAGGGGGGTATGTCCAGTATTGAATTAAATTAATCCTTACTCTTTGTATACTGACCTATTTACTTTTATGATTTTTACAACTGTATCTGCTAATTCAGATTTCCAGTGGGCTTCTCAAGTGGCTGAGGATTGCTATTTCCATTTTACAGAGAGAAGAGAGATGTTTTAGCAATGGAAGGTGAAAGAAAATTTTATGTTCCTCCTCATGCTGAAAAGTGTAATATATACATGTCACAAAGTTTGTCAGTTTGTACCTTTCTTCTTGTCTCTTAGCTTAGGCTGGGGGATGACCTCTCTGTGAAAGGTGTCACCATAGCTTGTGCAGCCAATGTGTACAGAGAAAATGCATGAATTCATGTTGACCAATTTTAGATTATCTAAACATCTCTAATAAAACATATATAAAGAAAAGAACTTGAATAACCAAAGAGATGGCATTATTAAAAAAAAAAAATTCTCTCTATTTTTCCTTACATTGAAGTTGTGAGTGCTCTTACATACTAAGTAGACTATTTGAGAGGGTTATTCATAAGAAATTGATACTGCTGTCCAAAATACTCAGCTGATGGTTGTAATCTAAATTAATCAGATGTAAATTTTCTGTGTTGAGGATTTAGCCCTATGTTTTAAAAATATATGAAGGAGAGGAAGTTTCCTCTGCCTCTACTTTTTGTCAAAAGATTGAAGAAAGTCTGTATTTTAGAGAGTAAGTATTTACTTCAACCTCTGATAAATAGTATGAGTATTTTGGGGTAAATGCTCTGAAATGTCTTGTGGCACAGAAGTCAAAACACATTCAGCCTGGTTTGGGTTTGAATAAAGCAGGATGGCGTTGCAAAGACTTTTAATCATTTAGGCTACCTGATTTTGAACAAGATGACAGTAATCAAGGTCTTTTCAGTAAAAATACTTGTGAGCAGATCACTCGTTGTATATTGACACACTACCACCAATTCCAGTGGATTTATGTGTTCTTCAGTAATGTCTAAGGAAATGAAGCCC
Organism: Pomatostomus ruficeps; assembly: GCA_013400735.1. Classification (NCBI taxonomy): domain Eukaryota; kingdom Metazoa; phylum Chordata; class Aves; order Passeriformes; family Timaliidae; genus Pomatostomus; species Pomatostomus ruficeps. Next base: position 3,989 of record VYZT01022111.1, read on the forward strand.
AGAGATAATTCATATAAATGGTTTATTTGTTAAAAGTGTCTAGAACAGGGCATTAACTGATGACTAGCTACTTAATAATGCTGTATGAACCCTCCTATGTGGATAGCTTGGCTATAAAAAGTTGTAATCTTTTTACCCTATTCATCAGAGAAGTCAACTCTATATTTTGAACAGATAATTTCTGTGTTGGAATAATCTTGTCTGAATTGCTTTTTATTCACCCTAAATATTAAATATTTTGCTTCTGTATATAACACCTAGATCATGTTTCTGTCAATAGAAATGCTATTTTTAGTGGGGAACCAATCTATAAAAACATTCAGGGATTTTTGCCACAGTTAGGTGGAATTACCTTTCATATTCTTTCATAGCTTATCTCTATTAGAACACTGCCTGAAAAAAAAGAGATCTGGATCATTCATCCTGTCTCCCAGTTGCTGGGCAGTGTATTAACATCTGGGTTCTTAAGCAGGGAATGCAGACTACTGTCCTGTATCCTGTTGAAACTCTGCTGTTGGGTGTGGGGGGAAGTCTCATTTATAGGGGCAAAGAGAGCAGCTGCTGTTGTAACATGGGGCTGGTGGCACTCCCCAGGCTGGGGTGAGGCAGTGTGCACAGCAGCAGCACAGAGGGCGAGAGAAGGTGCTGAGTTCTGGGCATTCATGGCTCTGGGTGTATGTTGTTCATCGGTGCTGATACTCAGAGTGAGCATCAGAATGTGATGCTATTGCTATTTTCTGATACAGCTTAATTTATTGATACTGCAGCTGTGGGACTGGGCTGTAACATGACGTGACAGCCGTAGCATTGCAGCTGGCATTTGGGGAAGTGATAAGAATTCTTGTTTGCTCTGTAAATGTGGTGGTTCAGATTTGTCTGCCTTGGCCTCTTGTGTTACGTAAGAGAATAATACACAGTGTTTTGTTGTTATTTTTCCTAATTATATCAGTTTTATTTATGGAACTAAATTTTTGATTCTTCTCTTTCCACTGCGCAGATTACATCCCCAAGAGTTTTGCATGTTGATCAATGGCAGGATTTGATTATATAGGAAAAACCACTCCATACTAGTAATGATGACAGATACAATTAAATTAATTCTTTGCTGTCTCCTTTGATGTACACAGATTTTCCCCATTAATATTGATGGACTTCAGAGTCACAAGCACATGTTGGGGGTGGGGGGGGAGAAAGCCCCTGAATGTTGTATTTTGCTCTTTGTGGAGCTGACTATATCACTTTATGTTTAAATGCAAGGAAAGCTGCTGACAGTTTCGATATATTAAATTATAACTGAGAACTAATTCAAGGATCAAAGATGCTCTTTGGGAGACATCACTTTACTGGTAGGAAAAATCATTACCTTTTTTCCCAGTCTCATGTATTTGTACTGTATGTCTTGGAAATATCATTCCTACAGTTTCTGAATCTTGATGTTTAATTTAACGCAAAGGTCTTTGAGCAGCACAATGGGAGGGGGGCTTCTGTTAGTGAAACCTCATAGAAGGAAATTGAAATGTACATGTTTTTTCTCATTTATCAAAGAAGTGCAAAAATCTAAACTGACATTTTATATCAAATGAATTATGAACTGTGTACCTTGTACCTAAGGGAACAACAACTAAATTGGACTTTTGTTAAAAAGAGAGAGAGAGAATAAAAATAGGCTATTAATAAAATATACAGTAATTTTTGGTATTTTGTCTGAATCTCACATATACTGTACTTTGCAGAAGAAAACTAGAGAGTATGGGCTACTTCAAAGCCTATATGCTTTGAATGCCATTGACTGAAATGAGAAGCAGGTTAAGATGACACACAAACCAGAGTTTCTACTTAATAGATATTGTTGATTTGATATTTTTATTTTCAGCCTTGTCCAGCTCAGGTGAACCGGAAAAGATAATATGCTTTTTAATAGCATGAAGATTGGAGCAAAGTAGTATATGGTTTGTTGGAGGGCTTGGTTAGTTGGGTTTTTTAAACTCCCATTTGTGAGAATATGGTTGCTATTGAAACAGACTTTCAGGGAGCAAAATTTTAGAAGACACTTGATGGAACCTTAAGAAGTAAATTTTCAAAGAACTATGTATTCAGTATTCCACTGGCATGACTTCTACTGTCCTTAGGTGAACAACATTTCTTGCAAGCAAAGACAAGACTCCCAGTCTGTAAAGTTAGAATTTTTGACTCATTTTGACAATGAGTCAAAGTCTTTTTGTGATTACCATATATATCACAAAGAATTAAGTAGTAGCTGTGAACAAAAGCCAACTCTGTGTTGCCTTGATTACTAGGAGCAAAAACTTTAGAGAACTTTTTTTCCTCCTCTTTCTACAAGTAAGGAGAGAATTTGAGGGGGAGAAAATCTGTTCTGGCTCCAGTTGTTTTGTGGCCAAAAGGTAGTCCAGTGTCCTGGATCTCGGAGATACCTGTAGGATATTCAAGATGTAATAAGACTGTACCACCCACTGTATGTAGTGGCTCCCTAACACCAGCTAATTTGTCATCTTGTCAGATCAATTTTCTATTTATGGACACTCTCAAGCTTGGTTTCCATCAGCAATGGTAGTATTTCACCCCATCCATTATGTGTTGCAGAGAAATTTATGGATTAAAAATAACTACAGGTAATCTTATTGCAGATCTAATTTATTTGCACCCCTGCATTGTTCTCCAGTCTGTACATACAGGGATATATAAACTGAGGTAAACTGTCAAAATGCACATCAGCTGCTAACACTGGAGTTTTCTACCAGCAGGGTGGACGGTTCTTCAGCAGTCCACCAGCAAATCCATGCTGCAGGAGTGCAGTATGAAGAGACTTCTTATTTAATGAGACTTCTTATTTAGTGAGAACATTCACATATTTTCCAGTGTCTCATTTGCTTTAGCATTCAGCTGAGGTTGCTGTATTTTCCTAGTTTGTTTTCCCATGTTGGACGGACATACAGAATAATTTAGGTTGGAAAAGACCTTTAATATCACCAAGACCAACCATTAACCTAATATGACCAGGTCCACCACTAATCAGTGTCCCTAAGCACCACATCTGCCCATCTTTTAAATCCCTCCAGGGATGGTGATTCCACCTCTTCCCTGGGCAGTCTGTTCCAACGCTTGACAACCCTGCATAGCTAATAATCATTTGCAGAAGCCATGTCTTCTTGTTGAAGCAGAATGATGCTTTCTGGTTTTGAGTATCCTGTGTTAGCCTTTTTCCTTCAGTCATAGAATAAATCAGTATTAAAAATTAATTTTAACAGATTATGCTTCGGAATGATGCTTCTTGTAACATCACCACCTCCATGCCTTTTCCTTTTATCTTGCTCTGCTCCTATGATGTTAGAATCCCCTTCAGAGAGTTATTAGGCTGAAAAAGAGCTATTTGGAAAATCAACTCGTGCCATTTTCTTTCCTCAAAACTGTAACTTATCCTATTTCTGGTAAACATTTGTTTAGTCTGATGGAGATTTGAAAACTTTCTTGCAGAAGTTTAATCCCATTGCTGTGTGTCCTGTTTCCCAGAACACATACTTCTATGTGTTCTGAGAAACATTCTCTGCAAAACATCTGTGAAGTTGAAGATTCCTGTATGTCTATCCCTTATTGTTCTTTTAGCTGCGTAGGTTTAAACTTTCTTCCCTGGGCTTTTCCTGACCATGAGTGATAAAATTAGATTTTTTTTTTGTTGCCTTTGGGAAGTCTCTGGATTTCTAGAACTATCTAAGAACTGTTTAGTTTCAAACAAGAAGCAACGAGTTTAAAAACCATCCTGCAGTTCTCTGAAATTGTGGCATCAACATTAAAAAAAAAGAAATTTTAGTTTAGCCAAGAGTCTTTGTAGCAGCCTGTGTGTTTCTGGGGTGTTTAAAATGCTGCTGCCTTCCCAGGCATCGCCTCTTCCAAGGCACTGCCAGGTACAGTGCAGCTGCTAACACCCATACACACTCTTGCTGGATGGCTTTGGCAGAGATGCTGCAGCCGATGAGGAAGCAAAGCAGGAAGGCCTCCTGTTTAGAGTTCCGCAGGCTTTATTCCATCCGTGTGCAAAGATGACCGGGCACAGAAGCGCAAGCACCATGAGTTATACCCACAAAGGGTTCCAGGGACAGAAAGCGGCTAGCAGTTCTCTGGCATGGGCTTATAAAGGTTACAGGGCCGATGGACTAAGGGCAGGGGGATGGAGTGAAGGGCCAAGAACCAGTGGGGGAACGTTATGGGAGTGGCTAAGGAGGGCAGTCTCAGATGGCAAAGGCTAAAGTATATCAGGTAACAAGGCAGCGGGGAGACCAGCGGGGATAGGAGACTGAGGGGCATTTGAATGGACAAAGAATGGCACCCAGGGGAAAGCCTTTTTACTCTCTCTAACTCAGAGAGTACTGGTGGCATAGGCCCACTGACCTCCACAAGTCTCCTCACCAGAAATCTAAAGACCAGAGATGTTTCCGTTGTGGAAGGTATCGTGCCTGCCTCTGGTGATAGCTCTCTGATGCCAGATATTAATGGTAAAGAAAACTGTAAGACCTTGAAGATGATGGCAAATTCTTAAACCTTTTTCTTTAAGAAAACTAGAACCCAGAATCGAAACCCCTAAACAACCAACTACAAAAAAATTCCATTAATGAATAATAATAGTAATAATAATAATAATAACAATAATAATAAACAACCTGAAATCCCCCAAAACCTCCTGAACTGATTCCCTAAAGCTGCCTCATGCAGGAAGCTGAAGTTGTTGCATGAAGGTAGACAGGATCTTGTTCCCTCTGCTCTTGCGACAAATGCCCTGCTAAGTTAAAACAGGCAGACCTGATAGTTTCTTAAAGGTATTTCATAGAGATATTTCATTTCCAGTAGCCAGAGTCACAATTCACCAGCAGGAGCTGTTTGTTTAATTGCAGTTGCTGCCTAATTTTGTAATACCATTCCTTATGTTTCTTCCTCATAGTATTTTTTAAAAAATTAATTTTGTTATATGACAGTTATTGGCTAGCCATCCTTTTAAACAGTCTGATGAATAATTAGTTTTACTGTGCAGTTATAAATTCTAGCCAATATCCTTACTACGGGTATTAAAATCATTAATCATTCAGCTAATTGCTTATTGGCATTCTTTTGTAGCTTTTAGAGTTTAGTAAAGTTCTTGCTGAGTAAGATGGACAAATTTCTACCTAACATGAGGAAGGAAGGCAGGTTACTTCTTATGGAAAGGAGAGGTGACAAATCTGTAAGATATTTTTATAGTGTTTGTCTCAGTAAAATGTAACATTTAGGAAAGAAGCATCTCTTACACACATTTTCACATGAGACCCATGTCGAGGTTGCAGGTGTTGAGGTTGTACATTAAGAAAAGGTCATTAAAAGGAGGGGAAGATCTGATTAATTTGGGTTTTTTGTTGGTTTTTCTTGGGTTTTTTTTTGTTTTGTTTTGGGTTTTTTTGGTTTTTTTTTTTGTTTGTTTGTTTGTTTTTTTGGTTGTTTTTTTTTCTTAGCTAGAACAATATTAATGAGGAATAAGTAAGCCTGCTTTGGGATTTCGAAAGACAATTATCTTAAACTTTAGGTCTGCAGGTCATGGAGTAAAGCCCAAGTTGATTTTTAGGGCCCTACTAAAATTATGCTCTCCAGCTAAGAATACCAAATAGTGAAAGTACAGAAAAATCTGCAGTTAGAACTTACACATTCAATCCAGATAAAGGTAAATTTTAGAATTTTTTTAAAATATCTTATTTTTATTGTTCTGAATGATACAGTGCATTGCAGGTACAAGCAACATTAAGGATTAATGCTAAAAGTGAATAGATTTACAAAGCCACTCCTTTTCAAATGAAACTACTATTACAGCAGAGAGCAGAGGTATAAAACATGTTAGACCATGAGGAGAGAACAAGATATTTCTATACCCTGTTTTTGTTATACTTCTGAAAAGAAAATTTCATGAACATCAGGTGTGAACGAGTTTGGACTTACTTGTAAGTTTGCAAAGGCTTTAAAATACTCCTTTATATCTCTCCATTTGCTTTTTGCCAGAACACAGCTTCCTTTCTTCCCAAGGCAAATGTGCCAGAGGACGGCTAGCAAGAGGGCCACCCTGAACCTTTCACATTGTATGTTCCAAAGTGCAAGGATGTGCACTGAATAAGGGTGCATTGTCCTTGGTATATGTATTGTTAGATGGAGCTGTATCTGTAACTGGAAACATCCAGCAGCAAAATTATAAAATTAGAAAGAAAATGTAGGAATATTCTGTGCATTCTCTAGTCACTGAATGTGTAAGAAATAACATGGTTAAACATACAGAGTAAATGAAAAGTCAAGAACAACTGCTTATTTCACTAAATGCTGAGAAGGAAAAATAATGGGGAAAGAGTTAAAAACCAAACCAAACTTCAATGAACCTGTGAAGATAAGAAACAAAAAAAACAATCTTCTGCTTTGCTAAGAGATAAAGGTTTATAACTAGCATGCTGTTCTAGTGATGACATATGGCCCAGCATCATGGCCTGTCTTTCTCTGAAATGAAACTAAAACACATGCCCAAGATGAGAATTATGGGCAGTGCAATGACTGGAATTATTTCATCTGAGCAAACCACTAGATAACAGGCATACCTGAGAAAATCAGAAGATACAAATGTCAGCATGCAGACCATATTGCCATAAGTGCTATAATGAGATGATCTCAATATGGGCACCTAAAACAGAAGATGAATCAGGAGTAACTAAACAAGCGCTACAATAAAGAAATGGGGTTTGTGAATTGAACCTGGAAAAGAGAAAGTGTAGTCATAACAGAGCAATACACTCATCTAAAGGCAGTCTGGAACTTTTCCTTGCTGTTTTGGTACAAACGGTGGAGAGCCTATTTTCCTCCTCCCCTGTAGTTAAAGATGTGCAGTTATCATTTGCATCCATGTGTATGAAATATATTTTGATAAGATACAAATGCTAAACATTTTATATATGGAGATGTGGCAAATTATGGAGTTACATATTCATAGCTCCAAACGCTTCTAGCTTCCTATCTGGAAATACTATGGATACATTGGGGTCAGTATATCTGATCACTGTTAAAAGTGGTGATACTTCACTTGAAAGTTGGTGTGAGTTTGCACCAATTTTATAGATATGTAACCAAGCTCTGCTGGCTTTTCTTCTTCTTATGAAACATTAATAATGCGGACGTTTTTATAACTACATAATCATTTATTTTCCTAATAGCAGTTCACCTTTTTATAGTCCTACTCAAAGTTGTCTACTTTCAGAAAATTTACATTTCAAATAAATCCTTATGATAAATATAATGAATACCTCTCAAAAAAACCACAAGCTTTCAACTTGGAATAAACCTTTAAGCACAATCATTTCACACAATGCTTGCTGTCCTAAAATAAACAAACACTTACAAGGCTGGCTATTGTATATGTTGTTTAAGATAAAGAAACTAAGGCAAAACGTTGAAACACTTTTCAAAGGCTGCTTACCACATTGCTGGTTGAAAGGGGATCAGATCTTTCTTGACCCATTAGCATGTACCTGAGTATTTGGAATACCATATATCATTGTAATCTTGGAAGAGTCTTCAGTTCTTATTGTTTTGTGGAACTGTTTATTAATTATTTGATTAGAATTGACATCTGATAAAATATTTTATTCTGCCTTTGTAGTCTCTTGATATACAAAGCATGACTTTCTGCCCCGCTAAGTGAGGATTTACTGGGCTAGATGTTGATTCAGTAGGTTGCAAGTGGAGTGCTTGCCCCCTGAGGGTCATATTAAAGCTCGAGGGGAGTTTTTTGAGCAACACTGCATCTTAAAGACGATATATCAAGCTGATAGATACATGGCTCTTCTGTTGAGAAATTCACTGTAGAATTATTGCTTGTTGCCAGTTATTACTTGGGTAGTAAGGAGTCTCTCGGGAATGTGGATTGAATAAAAAGGGTTAAGCTGGAGGAAATGTTACACCGAAGACCTTGGTGATGAGGAATGCTTGAAATAGTCAGAGGATGTTTTGTGTGCAAATTAGAATTACCATTTTGGGGGGTAAGTGCTCTGCAGTTTTAATGAGCAAATCGTGATTAGTTTAATAGAGCACCTTTCTCATTATGACTCAGCAGAGACTTGACAATTTATTTGCTGTACCCTCCTACCCCCCTGCCCCATTACTTTGGCGAGCACTCAGTAGTACATAGCTGCGGAAATTCTCTGTGGGCCACAGGAAGCCTTTCAGATAAATATAATTGCTGTATATTTGAACATGTTGGTTTGAAAGTAGTGAGTTTGGCTTGTGCTACAGGTCAGTTGACTTTCAAAGTAGAGATTTGTCCAAATTTTCTACTCTTCCCTATGCTGTGCTTTTGTTGGTAGAAGAGATTTGAACATTTAGCTGAGATTACCTACGCCATTAAAATAACATCCACACTGTGGAATTGTTATTGACATTTAGAGAGCTACATCTTTGTTTTTTTGATGAACATTCCTGTATCGCTATAATAACCACCTCTATACATACATACAGCTTAATCGGAGCTTTTACTTTGTAGATCTCAGAGAGCTTTACAAAGAAGGATAAGTATTATTATCTCCATTTAACAGATTGGTAAATGAAAGACAAAGGTGAAGTGATGTGTCCTGACAAAACTGCAAATAAATTTAACGCTTTTGCCTCCTCAGTGAGTTGCCTCACAGTGTCTCCTCAATAACATGAACTTTGACTTCCTGGCCAAATTACTAGGTCAGCTAATTAGATTAATTTTTAGATGTAGCATTTTTTGCTGTGTAGAATTTCTGTATGAACTTAAAAAACTGATGCATTTTACGCTGCAGACAGTTTAGTTTAAAATTAGGTAGTACTCTGTTTTGAAGGGATACTGACTCTTTCCATTGGTGTCAGCTTAGAAAGACATTTTAAAATGCTCAGCTAAAAATTTTTACTTTAATTGCATCATCTTTCTTGTGCTGTCTCAGTTTGCCTGTTAACAACTTCAGGAATCACTTTATAAAGGATGCCAAAATAATATATGATTATCTGTGAGTACTGTACTTTACATCTGTAAATTTTAAAACCTCTTATTGCACAACTTAAATCCAACACTGCTTATGTTGTTGCTAAACAGAACAATGTTACGTAAGGTAAATATATATGTTCTCCATTTTACTATGAGAGTGGACTTCATGTGTAGAGACATTCAGTGTGCAAATGTTTGGTTTTGGTGGCTCAGCTGGAGTACTATTGGGGCTGTTTTAAGTTGAATTTGCCACCTTCTCTCTGAATTGAGGTGTTCACAAGCTCTTGATTGGCCTTGAAGGTGTTGGCATGGGATTTGCAGACCATGAGTTACAGTAGTCTCAGAGATTTTCTGGATTTGGAAACAGGAAGATTTTCAGGTTTACTTGGGATTTACTGGAGCCTTATTGCCTAGATGTAGATAACAGCAGCAGGAAGGAACATCCAAATGCAGTCAGGCTGGCTCAAGCCCCCATATTATATGTTCTTTTTTTTCACAATGATAGAGAGGAGCAGAAGGGAGTGAGGGAAGCTGGAGATTCTGTTCTACTTCATCTTGTCCTGAAAAAAACCAGGAGGGCTGTAGGGCTAGGGGCCAACTGTCAGAAGTACCTGCTAATAACTCCAGTACCCCAGAAGCCAGCTTTTAGTAAAAATTTTGTATGAGAACTGACAGACCTTGAAATTAATGTAAAGGAAACAAGTCTCTTAGGTTGGAGTGGGACATGTCTTATGCCTTTCCCTGTAATACAGTTTGGATTTGGAGATGAAAAATGTTGAAGTTCCCCAGATGTATAATCAGAGTAAAAATATCAGATGCTAGTTCACATATCGGTTAATGTATATATCAGTATAAATAAAAACTATTATATGCGACTGATGTCTTCCTTTTTCAGAGTCAATGCATCTTTTCACCTGTCTCAGGGAGGGAATGACTCTGTATCACAAAGTCGGTTTCTTCCCTCTTAGTAACCACCTCATATACAGGTGGTAAATGAAAATCCTAAAGCTGACTGAAAATTACTGTTTGCTCATCTTAAAACTTACAGCTTAGGCCCTGAGGCTTACAACTACACTTTAAGTTAGAGATCTGTGAGACTGGTTTCTCTCCAATAGAGACAAGAAGAAAATAACAGCAATGAAAAAAAATTTCTGTTGGAAAGACCAAAGGAAAAAAGCAAATGGTAACTACTGGACCATGAAAAGCAAAACTATTATACAAGAGTTTAAATGACTAAGGCAGTAACCTTCTAGTGTTTTAACTCTAGAAAAGAGCTACAGAGCTATGGCTACAGATAGGTGTTATATATAAGAGTTACAGATGTGTTTAAATACAGAAAGTTTCTTCAACAGATTGATTTCTTGTTGAAGAAAAAACAAAGCCATAAACTCACAGGTGTAAATTGGCATAGTTCTTTTTACTGCATGCAGTGAAATTTGCAGCAGTTAAAGGTCATTGGTGGTATCATTACTGACAATTTTGATCTGCAGTTCCTTGAACTTCATAAAAATTAATTTCCTTAACAAAACAGTGGGCTAGAGACTAAGACTTCAGTGAATCTATTTTGATTTCTACCTGAAGATGGTCTTAAAATTTCTTCTGTTTTCTTTTTAAATTATTATTCATTTTTAAGGGTGAGAAGGTATCTGAATGATAAAAACTCTGATCAATTTTACTCATGCTGGGTAATGTTTCTGTGAGCATTTCCTTAGCTTCTCAGGGTGGCAGAGCTGGGCACAGGGAGAAGTAGATAATATTTGAACAGGTGTTAGAAAATATGTTGCTTCTGAATTACTTTTGGTGTTTGGAGGTTTGCTTTTAGCAAGATGATATTCACATATTGGAAAGAAGAAAATTAAGAATCAGCATTGTTCAGTAGTGAAAATGTTAAACTAAATGGACCATGTTAACATTACTGTTGATCCTGAGGAACAGTTTTTCCAGTATATGGAGCATTTTGTTTCCACGTGGCATATGTTCTCCATGGTTTTCTCTGCTCTAATTCATCCATGTTTTTCAACAGCTCCAGATGGCGTGATGCCTCCAAGGCTTTCATCTGCCACTCCGACCAGTCTTCAGGTTGTCTGGTCTACACCAGTCCGCAACAACGCCCCAGGCACACCCAGCTACCGGCTCCAGATGCGGCGGAGGCGTTCTGCTGGTGATATTTTAGAGTACGCAGAGCATGGCGAGACCCCCATCCGCTGCTGAGCAAGAAAAGTCCCCTTACCTAGAACATGGCTCACCTTTACGGTGGCTTGTCTTGTTACAAGGTGGAATGTTTTAGTCTTTCTTGGTGTGCTGGGATGTGTTCTGAAGTAACTCGTGCTGTTTTTCTTTCAGTTTGCTTCCCAGCCCCACCGCTCCCTTACAACACAGGGTCGGGGACCTGCAGCCCTACACTGAGTATGAGATGAGAGTGGTTGCTTCCAATGGTTATGGCAATGCTTATAGCAACTGGACTTCAATGACTACAGCAGAGGACAGTAAGCAGTCAGATCTTATTTAACTCCCTTTAGCAGAAAACATAAATACCAGTCGAGCTGCCATTGTATGTAATTTCTCTAAGTTACCTAGCATTCTCAGTTGTGTGGCAGTAATGTATTTCCTTCCCTAGAATTAACCTGAAGTAAAAACTCCTAAAGGATCAAGTATCTGTTGTCTTGCATATTCATTTAAAAATATGGATATTTACCTATATATTTTGTGAAGCAGTATCTTATTTCTGAATATAATATCCTTCCAGCAATATATGGTTAGTTTAAGATACACTGGTAAGTACAGCTTTGTAAGTGGTGTTCCTTTATATTCAGGGACTTGATTCTGATTTCAGTCATGGCAGAGAAAATAAGTTGAAGTTAATAGTATATGACAGTTGTCTTATCTCTGTGTTAAGAATATTCAAGCTACCACAGAACTTTTCATTCCCAGTGATCTTTGTTAATTCAAAATGGTGGCCTACTGGTCTGAAATTGGGTTTGTCATTGTCAATTCCCTCACTTTCATTGTTAACAGTTCTACGTTCTGCAGAGTCACTCCCCACAATTTGTTCAACAGTCCCTTGATTTAGCAAACAGCTGTCAGTCTATAGGTATGACCAGTTAGTTGACAGGATAGGATTTTGCACCTACTGCAATGTGTAAGCAGAAGCATAGGACAAAATTTGTTCTTGTTGTTCATAATACAAATAGAAAACACGAGTTCCAGCTTTTTTATTTATTTATTTATTTATTTATTTTAAGAAACTGAGCTGTTAGCTTTCTTGTACCAGGTAGCAGGATATTTCATATTGGTTTAGCAAATATTCAGTGCTGGTGACTCAACTTGATTTTAGCCCCTTCTCTAAAGGGACAGCTGTAACATTGAGCAGAAAATGTGTTTTCCCATGCTTGTAAAACATTTTTTCTTAGAAGCTGAGCAAATGATACACAACAGAAATTTATGTGATAAATTCATTTAAGCTCCAAGGGTATTAATCCTTCTATGAAAACACTACCTATAAGTAAGCGTAAGTTCTGAACTTGGTCTTTAGATACCGGAGCTGTGTTACCTACCTGTGGCAATCCTTGTTGAGATTCAGTTATTTCATTACATTGTTTGCTAACAAAAGTGGATACGATATTGAACTTGTCTGCATTCATAGTCTAAATGCAACCAGTCTCCTATGACTATTTCGTTCAAATTGCAATAATTTTTAGCTCTGGTCTGAGAGTTCACGTAGTGTTTCTTTTCATATACAAGGAGGACAGGAGTACATTTAAAATACATCTCTTGTTGCTAATATAAGCATTATTTTTGTGCAAAGTCGTAGGTGTACAATTTGAAAATTGGCTTTTGAGGAGTTAGGGATAGGATGTGAAACCTACCCAGGAGATGCATTCCTGTATTGTCTTCTTGAACACAGATGTAGGTCACTTGCTTGCATAAGACTTGGATGGTCTTTGTGCATTAGTGTGAAATACTACCCTTTGCAAAACCTGGCTGCAAATATGCCCTAAGTTAGTGTGGAAGGTAGATGTTGCCAAAGGAAACCTAAGAACAAGAAAATGAAAATATAATGCTTCTGCCAGTGTTTGTGCAAGTAAAATCTTTTGAGATTGAGAAACAACTCGGCTCTTTGGCTGTGATACTGCGTCTTGTTCCTTGAAAGCTTAAAACAAACTTCTGTAGTTCACTTATAAACTCCATGTCTCCAAGGGCAAAATTATTTTCCTTAAAATGTCCTGCTCCATTTGTATCGATACTGTTAAAGAATACATGCTGATGTATCCCCAGTATCCAACAACCCTTGTCATTTAAAAAAAACATCCAACTTTCAGTGGTGACAGAGGACTCTGTGGTGTTATTGTGGAGAGCTGCCATCTGTGAAAGGATATTCAGCTCAATTGCTTAAGACTGAATGATTGTCATTGGGTCTAAGCAGTATTTTTGTCAAGGTTTCAACATGTTTCTTGTGAAACTGCCTATACTGATAGTTTGTTGCGGAAGGACACCTAATTCCTGGCCCTGCTAACCAATAGACTTTGACTTTCTAAAGTGCAATTTAACGGTGGAAATTTCCCATATCTCTTACTCTGTTGAGATAGATGTGTGTATACATGTTCTTACTGAATTTTATTCAGTGAATATATGTCTTTTTTGTTTCACTAAGGCATGAAGTATCTGTAGGCATAAAATATATGCGTGTGTGTGTCTGTGTGCACATACACTTGACAGCAATAGATGTGAATCAACACATCCACTTTTAAAGTCACTAGAGTTCCAGTAATACAAGCTGATGATTTCACAGTATATCTGCATATTATTTTTTATTTATGATAAAATCTGGTAAAATAGAGGGATATTTGGAATAATCAAGGAAAAACTAGCAAATGCTGCCATAAAAATCTGTTGTATCTGACAATGAATTGTCTTAATATGCAGATTAGTAGGTTTAGGGTATTTCTTAATGCAAGAAAAAAATGCAGTAAAGAATTTTCAAATGCTTCCATTTACATGATTGTGACACTAGTAACTGATTCCATGCATTTTTTAAAGTCTAACCTGCCCATGCCAGATAACAATAATATACATAACTATGAATATTTTAAAACCTGCTAAACATGCATTAATAAAAGATGTTTGTTCCAGTGATCTTGGTAAGTATAGCATCAGACTATTTACTGCCAGAATATCTACAGATAGAAACAATTGATGAAGTTTCTGGATTAGAGCTTGCTTTCAGTAACTTGAATGTAAATTTAAGGTAGCTCTCTTGCAGTCAGTGTAATGACCACTGAACTGAGAGGTCAGTATGTACCATTGAACTGAGAGCAGAATTTCATACATTGCATTCAGAAATAAAATTAAATCTTCTGGATATAATAAAGGAGATGAAAGTTAGGTTTTCCTTTTTGATATGAGGAGCCTTTGAGCTCTTTGGGAGTTGCACAGACATTGATTACAGTTACCTGAAGCTGCCCCAGTGACAGCTGCTGGGTTCCTATGGTGTAGGTTTAGGACTTGCAAAATTATATTGGCTGATAGCAGTCCACACAGTGTAATTTTTTTTCAGAGGGATATCTCTCAAATTAGAAAGGTGCTTTTTCTAGTGCTTGGGAAAATCCACCATGACTTGGAGAAGCTTTAAGATAGCAAAATTTCTACTTTAAAGAAAAGCTTCCTGTTACTTTATTAGTTTTTGAATGTCCCAGAACCTGTCTGCAGCCCAGTGAGTTGCATACAGCAGGACATCTCAGTCACCAGCACGTTCTCTGCTGTGGCTGCATTTCAGTTCTGTGGGTCAGTGTACAATGCCTGTGTGGAGAGCTCTTACTAAAGCCCTTTTAAAAGTGTCTGGTTTGCCCTAGCTGGAAGAGAAGATTTTGCAAGTTGCCTAACAAGCAGTCCAGTTTTTTATTTTTTATTTCTTACATAAGTGACTGCAAGTTCATCTCTTTTGCACATAATGAAGGTTTAGGCCAGCCCAGTGTTTCTTCACAATAAGTAAGGTCAAAAGCACACAGTAGTCACTGGAGATCATTGCATACTGAAGTTGCTGGAGATAAAAAAGCAATTAAAAAAAAAAAAGGAGCTTCTGCAATGTATCAGCTGAGCTATTTCTTGTCAAATCAGGGAAGCATTATTCCTGTCCTAGAGAGTGCTATGGTGTGCTCCTCTGGCATGCTTTGGTTCCAGGATGAAAAGCCCTAATCTGAGGGGAGATCTTATCTCAGTCTAAACTTCCTCATAAGGGGAAGAAGAGGGGCACGCACTGATCTCTACTTCATGATGACCAGTGACGGGACCTGAGGGGATGGCCTGAAGTTGTGTCAGGGCAGGTTTAGGTTGGGTATTAGAAAAAGGTCTTCACTCAAAGGATGAAGGACACAGGAACAGGCTCCCCAGGGAAGTGGTCACAGCCCAAGACTGACAGAGCTCAGGAAGTGTTTGGACACCACTCTCAGGCACCTGATGTAATTCTTGGGGATGGTCCTGTGCAGGGCTGAGAGTTGTGCTTCAATGATCCTGATGGGTCCCTTCCAACTCAAGATATTCCATAATTCTGTGATTCTCTTAAATCATGCTGATGTAGGCAATAAAGAGAGGCAATGAAGAACCAGAGGGTAAATGATGCAGTTCACCACCTTTGGAAGCCCTTGCTTTCTCTGCTGATGACATTTGTTGTCTGAGAAGATGGGTCTTCTACTTTAGCTGTGTAAGTTAGGTCCATATAATTGAGGCATATAAACTAATCCATAAATAGTTGATGTGAATGTGTTCACATGTGCTCAAGAAAGAGAAATGGAAACTGAAGCAAGAGAAGACAAACCCTGATGAGGTGATAAAGGGGAAGAGAAATAATACGGAATACCTGACAGGGTGAATAGCAAAAGGACAGAACAAATTAAGCTGATGTAGTAGTGGCACATATGATAAATGATCATATGATATTAAGTGCAAACTGCCCATGCATGCCTACAGATTAGGAATTAGAACTTTATTGAACGGTAGAACTGAAGTTCTGCAACCAATGTGCATTTGGAGCAGTAGAGGGCAACAAGTCTGTATGCTCTGAAGACAGCTCTTAATACATATTTGAAAGGGTTCATATGGACTGCATGTCATTGCATGAACAGCTTAACCACTTTTGAGCTCTGTGATCTCATGTGATAAAAGATTCCTGTGGTCCCTTGTGCCCAGAGCTACACAATCTGGATTTGCTGCTGGGTACAGTCAGTAGTATATGAAAGACACCACATTTTTTAATATGCATAATTTCATTGTCTGTGTTCCTGAAAAGAGTAAATGATTCAAGAGTAAAAGGCACAGAATTCTGCTTAGTGAGAGAGTTTGCCAGCAAATCAGGTATTTCTCATTAGCTTTAAAGGGCAGTAGTCCAGGTACATGTCTTAGTATATTAAATGTAAATGTAGATTCCCCCCCAAAAAATATATCCATGAGCGTGTAACTCCTTGCTTTCCAAGTCTCACAGTAAGTAAACAAATGTATGTTTCTAGTCAGGGAATTAAAAAAGGTTAATGACAGTTTTTTGCCTTTATTTTTAGTGAAGTCTGAACTTTTAAAGCAGATGAGCAAAATAGCCTACCATAAAAGATAATTTCATTTGCCAAAATGAAACTACCTTCTAGTATTAATACTGTAATGAAATGGTTTGAAATATGAACTAAGAATCTTAAGGACAAAGATGCTCACTGTTCCCATCTTCAGTAGTTACTTCTCTAAACAATTACATCCATGTAAAAAGCTTTATGATTTTATTTTCATCATTGACAGGCTGAGCTGTGTAGCTGTCATACTTTGCAGTCTTCCCTCCAGTGACAACCACATTGACAACATGTTATACTCCACATTGATTTTACAGTTAAGGAGCTGATTGTGATATATAGGGATTTTAAGAATTCAGCTGAGAGGATGACTTTTGCCTTTTATCATTCCATTAAAATTTTATAACCATCTTTTTCATGTCATTTCATCCATGAATTCTTACTTTAGAAAGTGATAGCTACTGCTTCGAGCATAACTTTTTTCATGTTCAGAGCTTTTTATTGTATTAGCAAACTATCCCAATTATAGTTAATACTCTTGTTTTACATAATTGTGGTGACCCTTTCAACTAAGCAGTATCGTGCTAGTTGATTTGTACATAGAATTAGATGATTCTGCTTGCCATTTAAAAAGAAGCTGTGCTGAATGAGTGTTGGGGACCAGGATTTAATGCTTCCCTATCCAGTGGGGCCAATTAAGCATCTCTCAAACGTCTTGTTTGAACTCAGAAAGTCTTAAAAGTCTCTCTTTTAAAAGGGCAGTAGGGAATGTGTGGGTAGGTATGCTAGCTACCAAAATAGGCTTTTTTGAGGGGGAGGGGAGGGACTAGGTGGACCCAAAGCTGAAGTTTGACAGCTCCTCCCATACATTACAGATTGTCCTTAAGGAATAAGTCTGAACTTGGGGGGCGTTGAAGCTCAGGTTCAACTAATTACCATGAATGTTTCACCTGTAATGTGTGCAACTTATTCAGTAGGAGTAAAAAGGCTTAACTGTTCCCTTACAGCAAACTGCTTGAATACTGGGGGGCTTTTTTGTTGTTTTGGTTTTTTTTTCCCTTCCTGCAGATGCTCACAGTTCAATAGCTTATTTATGAGGTATAATTAGATAAAATGCAAGTTTGTAGTTCAGTGGTAAATATCATATTTCAACTCCTCTCCCCCACTAAGCAGAATTTGCAGCAACTGATTTTCAAGGTCTTTAATTCCAAAGCAAATTCTCCTCTTTCCCTTCCAACCCAGAAAAAAATTCAGTTTACAGAATATAAATCTAATTCAGATTTACACCTCCACCTCTCTGTCTTCCATTGAAGTCTAAATAATGGACCAAATTTTGTTCCAACTTACGACCTAATTGATTTTACCCAGGAGTACATGCAAATAGAATTTAATTACTCTTTACAACAGATCATCTTTTGTACTTGCAAATTCAGAGATCTAAATTAATCCTAGTGTGCACAAGCATTAAATACAGAACTCTATCCTTATTATCAGTGTGAGTAGAGCAAGATATGTGCTGTGGCTGAGCTTTATGGAGTTGCTTTGTGATGCATCATATAATGAAAGAAAAAATGCTGTTATTTTCAAATTTAAAAGAAAAAAAAAGCTTGCTGTCCCAATTTTACATCACTGTTTTCACAGGTGTCAGTAGAATAATACTGACTTACCTCTCTTTGTATGTGTGAGGAGAACAGGCACTTCTGACTGCTTCAGCTGTTACTCTAAAATATAGGAGCAACTCATTATGCTGGATTTGATTCCTTTTTTCCCCTCTCTCACTCTCTATTTTACCTTAAAAATTACCAGGAATTATTTAACTTCTAGTGAAGTAAATTATTCCTCCTATAACATTCCTTGTGGTTTGGACACCAGGAATTAAATAATGGTGTTGTTGACTACAATGAAATTCAGCATATGGCAAGTCACCTGTCCTGAAGTCTTGGCACACCTACAATCATTAATGAATTTTAAATTTTTGAACCCTTACATTCCAAATGTAGGTCCCCTCTTCTCCCCCCTCCCCCTGCAAATACCCAAATCCAAAGCTATTTTAAACAATTACTAAATCCAAGTATATATTTTTTTAAGATTTCAATAAAATGTAATGTTCACAGAAAAATCTCATAAATGTCAAAATTGCTATGGGCAGAATAGGGGGGAATATAGTATATTCTTGATCTGCTGTAGCAATTTATAGATTTCAGGACGTGGTTTATAAGAATGCTAAATGTTCTGGAATTACAGCTGTTACTGATCAGTGATTGAGCCAGATTTGTGTTATTGCACCATGTTCTTGCTTGTACCTAGAGAGCAGTAAAGCCTCAATATAATAAAAAGCACCTGCATTTTAAATGAAATTTCAATTGAAAAACTTAACAGCCCTTCAAATTGCAGAATTTAACGCAGCCCAGTAAAGCTTAAATAACACTTTGCCTCCACAGGCTGAGGGTTTTGCATTCAAGGTGACTTGATTGTGTCGCATGGTGAAATTATTTACAATTAAGGAATTTCTCTGGAGGGCTGCAGGGTATTTGCTGTTCCACAACACCTATGCAGGCATATGGTCGGTCTTTTTCAGTATTCATGGAAGCTCCTGAACCTTTATGATAATTGAATCAGTTAGAGTGCTGAGTGGAGCAAGCATAAAACCTGTTAACCTAAAGGTCAGATCTGTGCATTGTTTATTTATCAGTAGGTGAAAGAGCTAAATCGGCAGCTTCTGTCACAGTCGGAGTAAAAAATCACCTGTAATATTAACAGGGAGTAGATAAATTGCAAAAAATGGATTAGAATTATAAACAGAATGAAGTAAAATATTGAATATATAATGAGAGATGCAGTAGAGACTTACTGAGCTGTAAAATACACAGCTTTGTTATGCCTGTGCTGGTGGTTGCAATTAATATCTAGTGCTCTAGAAAAACATCCCCAAAAGCTAGAACTGCAGGTCTGCAGGGATACTGAGCTATACACTTCTCCACATGCTAACAGCATTGACAGAGCATGTCTGAGGCACAGGAGGAAAAAGGATGCAGTAGAGGAGGAAGGAAAGTTGGGATGAAAGAAGGTGAGCAGCTTACCTTTGAGAAGGGAGCCGTACTTATCCCGTGAATATTTGGGCCTACATTTTCCAAAGAAACAGGCTATTTAGTAGATCTGAGCTCCTTTTGTGATTTTTGAGCCTCATTTGGTGAGTACTTCTTGTTGATGCTGATTTTAAAAATCACAGACTATTAGTAATTTCTCTTTCCTTTTTTTTTTTTTCTTTAATTTTTTTATTCTGTTACAGAACCTGGACCTTTAGATCCACCACTTCTATTGGATGTTACAGCAAGGGCAGCAAACATGACCTGGCAGCATCCTTTAAAGCCAAATGGCATTATCACTCATTATAATATTTACCAAAATGGCCAACTGCACGCCACAGTTCCGGGAACGACATCTAACTGCACTGTAAAAGACTTGCATCCTTACACTGCCTACGTGTTTCAGGTAGAAGGATGCACTTCTAGAGGATGCTCTCTCTCACCCCCAACCCCAGAAATACAGACTCTTCCAGATGCCCCCGAGGATATTCCTGCTCCAGAACTCTATTCTGATACTCCAACTTCTGTGGTCGTGTCCTGGCAACCACCTGCTCGCCCCAATGGTTTGGTGGAAAACGTTACAGTAGAGAGGAGGATGAAAGGAACAGAACAGATCTCAACTGTGCTGTCTCTCCCCCTCAGTGAGTCCATGAGCTACATTGACCGGAGCACTGCTCTGAGCCCTTGGCAGACATTTGAGTACAGAGTGCTGATGAGCACCCTGCAGGGGGGCACGAACAGCAGTGCCTGGACAGAGGTTACCACTAGACCCTCGAGACCTGCCGGTGTTCAGCCACCTGATGCAGAAGCGCTGGGACCCTATTCAGTCAAGGTAGGAATAATTCTCATTGCCTCGTGGCTTTAGCATGTTTTCCTTGTGTATTTAAGAGAGACATCTACTGGCTGAGCCAACAGACTTCATTGCTGCAGGGCTAGTTGAATAATTAGTGTCTGTGCTTTGGCTCAAAAGCATTAGATTCCTTTCCATTTTTTTTTTTTCTTTACACCAGCCTCTGGCATTATATTCCAGTTCATTTTCTTCCTTACACACCTGATGTATTTTCAGTATTAAACTTGAATGATTACTTTTAACTCCCTAATCAGATCAGAAAATGACCTACTACCTTCTCCAAAATTTCAAGTCTTCATTAAAATGCTAAGAAGTAAAAAAGATTTTTTTTTTCTGTAATTAAGTCTTCTGTATAATTATCAGATTTTTTTTAATGACTAATGAAGAAAAAATAGCATTTTTGTTCTCCTGATTTACGAAAGAGGAGTCTTGCAGGACTACGTAGGAAGTTTTCAATTATTCACATCGTTCTGTTGGGAATGAACTCTAGAGGACAGGATAACTACCATTGTTTTGGCTTGCATACAAACTTCATTCAAGGGAAATTAGTGTAACCAAACAAGAGGGATTTTTGTAGCTTAGAAGCCTCTTTTGTGTAAATACACACATGCTTCCATGGATTCAGTCTTGTACTAATGCCAAAAGTATTGGTACAGTAGCTTGCTCACCAGAGCACAAAACAAAGGACATTTGCATAAGATTGAAGTTCATCTGTTAGATTTATTATTTTTGGTATACATTGTATTTTCAAAAGGTAAACAGAGTGGTGTTACCAATGCAATTTGAATAGTTTGAGGGTATGAATTTCAGCAGTAAACCAATGCTGATTTTTTTTTTCCTTGTTCACACATAATTTTAAGCTATGAAAAAAACCTATTCACTATTAGACAAAAAAATCCTGAGCTTATAAAATTACATTTTAATGTTTAATGAATTGCATGTTACCTCTGTGTTAATTGCAAATCAGTTCAATATGAGTACAATGGTTACTGTAAGAATTAATAATGATCGAACACTAGTAATTATGACGAATTGCCAGACTGCTTATTGAAGATTTGGGCAATCTACTTCCAGGACTCTGCCCTCTCTGCTTCTGTAGATACATCTTCATATTCCCCACAATTTATAGTAAAGCATTTTTCATGAATTTGCCAGCAGCTGCAATGCTGAGTAAATAGTAGCTCCAGTTCAATAGCGTGCTTACCCACATGTCCAAGTTGCACTGCGTGGGCTTTTGCAAATTGGCTTCAACTCTGAGCACAAAGACTCACTGCAACCTTTGAAGCTCCAGTTAATGTGGTAAGAGCGTAATAATTTTATATCTTACCCCTATTTTTGTGTCTCCAAGTGCATTCAACGCTCAATCCTAGTTTTAAAAGCCTGTGAGTTATCAGAGGTTGTGTCATTCTTTACCGGATGTCTTTTCCTGAGATCAGATGTGTGTGTTCAGTTGTAATTTTTTTGTATTTTGCTCAACTCCCAGATTAAGTAATCTACCAATCCTGAAAGTCAGTTGAGTCATTTATTTCTTCTGAAATCTGAAGTCAGGCAATGTAGTTTTCACTCTGTAATAATTAAATTTCAATACAGCATTGCTTTTAAAATACGTTTCCCTTTCTTACCAAGAGTTCAAATGCTTATTTTCCTTCTTCTTCCCCAGCCTGTCATTAATATTCAAAACTCTTTAAAGCCCTTTAATGTTCAAACTGTATGAACTCCTCTATGAATGGTGGTCAGATTTAGTGTCACTGCTGCTCTTGTAGCCTTGGACTTCTGGTTTCCACCTGGAGACAAATATTTTTTGGATCTGTGAAGACTAATTTTTGTCAAAGATGCTGAAGCCTGGATGTTTTTATTTCCATGACTCAGTTTTACTGACAACTTTTATTAATTTTAAATATTTAAGTTAAAATGTTCAAAATAGTTTAAGGTGGCAGCATTGAATTGAGAAAAGTGACTCACATATATGCCTCTCCAAATATACTCACTTCTAGTATCTCTTCTGCTAAATTCTCTCTCTCACTGTACAGAGCATTGGTTCTTTGCTGATATTCACATAAATTCTTGTATTTATCAAGTATTTCAATTTACTTAATGTTATTCTGTTTGATATTTATCATAAGTGAGAGAAAGTCAGGAACATTTGGTACAGTTCCTGTGCAGAGAGTGTCCCATGGCTGAGATATTATTTCAGTTCCGATTTCTAAGAATCTAAGACTTCCTAAAAATCTTAAAATTTCTCTCACTTCTCCAGGTCAGCTAGATATTTATTTAATTTTTTTAGCATTTATTGTTCTAATAATAAATTATTTCTTATGTCTTTAAAAAGATGAAGCAAAGCTATAGTTGCAGAGGAGTTCATTGCACTTCATCACCGAAGAGATAATAGACAAGGCTTGCTGCACCCAGCAGTTTTCTCGCCTTCTGCTTGTTTGCAGATGGGAGCACCAGAGGAAGCAACTGGGATTTCATCTTACTTGTCGGTCTTCTTGCAGATCTGTCAAATGGATTAGCTTGCTGGTGGTGGTGTTGTTTCCTTCCCTGCATTTTTATGGCAAATTCGTGTCAGAGTAGTAGGGCGCTGAGACCACTCAGGGCTTCGCTGTGTCCCTGAGGCAGCCTTGTGTGAATGCTGTGTACTGGCAGAGTACAAGGAGAACAAGGGAGCACCTGTTCACAAAATGTTTGGGGGTTTTGCCCAAATTCTCTCGAACTAGGGTGGAGATCTATAAACCCACGGTGTCCCTTCCCCCAGAAATTGCTACTTGCACAGGCAGAATGACTGTGCAGTATTCTGGAAGGATTGCCACTTAGTGGTTGAAATGTTGTGTGGAAGTATGATGGATTTGATATGGAATTGTTTCACCTTGGTACCCCTAAGGGTCCTAGAAAGGCATACTTTCCCTCCTGAGCAGATCAGGCCAGCCCACCTGCAGTGCATATATCACCTATGTAGTGTTCAAATCAAGTTTGTGGATCCTTTGTGCTGTACAGTGCTCTTATCTCAGCGCCTGTGATGGTAACCCTTAAGCACAGGGTGGAAAACAAGCCATCTTTGGGAAGGAGATGTTAATTACCTCTCACCCTAGAGAAAGCTGTCCTCCCAGGTTAGAGCAGCAGGTATTGGAAGGGCGCAGTGGGAAAGATTAGCAAGAGGCTCCTTTACCAAGCTGCGGTTGCAAATCAATAGAGGCTTTCAGCTGTCAGTGCAACCAATCCCCAAACCATGAGTGCAAATATTTACTTCTGCTGAAAACAGAGAGAATTTACAAAAAAAGAGAAACATATTTCCATTCCTTTATTTAGTCATTGAATCAATAAAAATTATTTGAGGATGTGGAGAATTCAAAGTGCTCCAGGATAGTACTCACTTGAGTGTACAGCTCATTTTCATAGACCAAAGCTTTCACTCTGCAAGGAGGAAAATATCAGCACCACAGGTCACTCTTGGCATAAACACTTCTGATGTGTGTGTGCTCCTTTAACATTTAATTTTAATCAGAATGGACCAATACCTCTCCATAACATTAAACTTGCTTTCCTTTGTGCAACAGAAAGTGTAAGGCTGTCGATAATTTTTGAAGTACCCATTTCTGTGACACCTGCATGATATTTTTTAATATTTGCTGAATTGATAATGTTCATGGTAGCGGAGTATAATGCGCAATAAACTGCTTTTGTGGCTGATTAAATGCCAAAGTGAAGTGGAGGTTTTCAGCAACTGCAAAAGCCGTTTATTTAGTATATGCCAATGCCATGAACATTACTCCTGTTACACAAGATTTGCTATACCCTAATGTACAGAAGTAGAAAAGAAATTGTTTCCTTTTCTTGTGAGGGTTGCAATTGCTGTGCTGCTTCAATCTCACACTTCACACTGCTATGACATTTGGGAATGTAGCTAGGTTGAGTGGCTTGAGAAAGAGGCTGGTTTACACAGTGAATAATTATTTAATAGAGTTCTTTGTGTGGGAAAGGCATTATGTAGCTGGGTACACCGAACTAAATTAACTGTAATATGCAAATATTCTAACTTTGGCCTTATAACTTTTGATAAGAGGAATTCTCTTTTGCTGCTGGGATTCTTCCTTGACGATTTTGGCCTGGAAAAGGCAGCTGTAGTCTTAATTATTGGCTTAACCAGAGACATGTTCGTTCACGCTGCCTGTATTGCTCCCCCACACTGACCACTGCCACCAGCTGGACCATGGATAGATAAAAAGCTGCAGCCATTTCCTATCATCCTTCATATAACCTTTTTTTCAGGATGGAAGTTGGCATGAACTGTATGTAATCCTGATGTTGCTCTCTAGTGCAAAGGATTTTTTTTTCTTTTTAGTGTTTGGAGAGGTTATAAGGGAATGGTTTCCTCCTGGTTGGATGGAATAAGTACCTCCTTGACATATAGTTCTTGTGCTGTGCTGTTCTTTCATGACAACATCATTTACAGAAACTTCCTGCAGTTTGATTAGATACAAAATGAGAAAAATAGAAAATTATTATTACTTCTGTCTTAAAATATATATGTTGCCTGTGAGGAATGAAGGGCCACGGTGATTATGTGGCACCAAACTGCCATTCTAATTTCTTTTTTTGTTTGTTTGTTTTGCATATTGATTCAATAATGTCATTGATTTTCCATGGATTATTTATTTTTCTGAAGTATTTCCTCATGAGTTCTCTGACTGAGGAAGGGTTATAGGCTCTTTAATTTGATTGTCATTCCTGTTTGTTGCTATCCACGGAGATGACAGTCTCTTACTTTGCAGTTCACCTGCCATTCTTTTCTTTGTGTAGAAGAAGCTGAAGCAGAGAAAGCTGCTATTCCACTCTGCAGATTGAACAATGCCGTTAGTTTGCTGTCCGCAGGAACTTTGAGCTGTCTGTACTCTTTCAGTGCAGTAGCTTATCATTTATTGCCACAGTGATGAACTTTTCTAGCAGCTATTTCTCAAATTTCACTGCTAAATTGGATATGCAAGTGAGCAAACACAAATAAACAAGGCTCTATTTTTATAGTTGTCTTCTGCTCTTCATTAGCCCAGAAGCTGGATAGTGGACTGCTAAATGCCTGTTGTTCTGTAAATAGGCTGGGATTAAAATACACAGGAGAAAGATTTCAGCTGTATGGAATAGATATCACTGACACATTTAAAGCACCATACCCTGTAGTTACCGTTTGAGTGTCATCCATGAAAAGAAGGTGTTTTCTTTATCCATTTTCTATTTCCCATGGAATTAGTTATAGGCACATGTTCTGGAGCTGGGTTTATTTTGTCTCACACATTAATGTTTGCTGTCCTGTGAAGTTGCTTCTGATTACAGAATGTTGGATGCAATACTAATTACTCCAAGGTCACTGAAGTCAGTGGCTAACAGTGAGGTGATCCTTTGGTGTTCCTCCTCTGCAAGTGTGGCAGAGAATGAGGCTTTAAAGACCTTTCCTCTACTCCAGGTTAAAACTCCCTGTTGCTATTTCATTCTTCAAACACTTCAGCCTGCAGTTACCCCAGAACATAATTTCAAGAGTACAAACAACCCTGATTCCTAAGCTGTGTCTGCTAAAGGGAGATGCAGTAAGCCCAGGTAACAGCTTCATGCTGGGAGGGGGAAAAAAAGGGCTTGGACTTTGTTCATCACCCTTCCAGTTTTATGTAGGCATGCCTGGTGTATCGGGGAGATTGTTTAGGAGCGATCAATCCTTGTGTGGAGATTGCCTTGTGTTGCTCTGAGTTTGCAGTGTTTCAGTGTTTTTCTTTCTGTAACATTTTTCTTAGAACCTTTCTGTACCATGGCCATGGTTTCTTAGCTACTATCTATGTTTATGAATTCCAGTATACTAAGTAGAAAAATATGATTGACAAATGCTTTGACCAGTGGATTATGAGGTGTTGATTTCTACCTCCAATCCACAGTAATTTGTGAAAACATATAAATAAAAGCAGAAGGTTCCGCCCTCTCGGTCTGCTGTCTCGGTGTGGTCTGTTATTCAGCTCCCTTTAAGGCTCTCGGCCTAGTAGGCCGGCCTAACGAAAGCTACAGCCTTGCAGTGCTGCTAAGGTCAGTGAGACCTTGGTTCATTTGACACATAAGTGCTGCATGAGTGACTTAGGATATTCCAACACCCATAGGAACAACCTTAACTTGCACACTAGAGGATTTCCACATGTTAGGACTGTGATTTCTTGCACAGCTTGCTCATTTGGTGTAGATTATACAGGGGGGTTTCATCAGCATCGTCCCTCTGCCTGTGGTAAAGTTGAAACGCTCTAGTGTAGGTGTTTAGGATCATAAATAAATGTTCTTTTGGTTTTCCCACTCCTCGAGCAAAGTTCTAGGAGTTTTTGTAGTAGCAATCTGTTACTGCAAACTTGGTCATGCTTCAGTCCTTGCTGAAGCTGGATGTAACTCATGTGCAAAGTGTATGAGCAGAACTATCAGTGACCTTTCTCAAAAGCTGCATTTCCGCTATGATCCTGGCTCTTGATTGAACCCACAATAATTTCTGTTAACACAGATAAGAATGTAGGAGGAAATTCATCTCCCATTTTGGGGGAGCTGGGGGGTTGTCAGAGGACTATAGTCTAGTGGCTGGAATGCAGAATTAGGGTAGCAGGTCTTTGTTTGAAGTTTTGCTTCTTTCTGATATGTGATTTAGTCTGGGATTTAGTCTTTCTATCTCTAAAACTGGAATAATAATATTTGCAATTTGAGACTTACAATGTGCTTTGAGACCAACAGTGAAAAGCTCTCAGTAGTGTATTTATTACATTCTGTTTGTGGAGGTTACAAGCAGTATCCGGGAGAAATGAGAATAAAATGAAGCCAAACAGACTGATTTAAAAGCAAACTGTTGAAGCCATGCCTGAACAGTAAAATAGCTTACATGTGCCAATGCCTCTCCTCAGATAGCTCAGAATGAAGTTGCAGGGTTCCAACTGCTGTCAAAAAAGGAAAAAAATTCCAAGGTTATAACTGTTTAATGGGGGGAAAATGGCTAATTTCTGTCTCTTTAAATTTTGTGGTGGAGAAAATAAGGTCCTTTGATCTTTAAATGAAAGCTTCCAGAGTCATTACATTGAATCAGTTAATCTCTCCCAGTAGTTACCTTATTCTCCCTTCCTCATGGGCACCCTCTTTCATGGTCTCAGTGCTGAGCTTCAAATCAATGAACAAACTGTTACTGCTTCCAACACAGCCTGTCTAGTGAGCTTTGCTGCTTTCATGCACTGCCAGGCTCTTACCTCAAACCTTGGCATGTCCAAATGGAGAAGAGGTCCAGGAGTACCACATGTGTGTTAACCAGGCTGGCTCCATCATCTTCATTTACGGGTCAGGCAGTCCCTTGCCTCTTGACAAGAGATGTTTGTGAGAGATTGCATGTCCTGTCATTCCAGGTGACACGGGTAATTCTGAGCAGGTCAAGTGACACAGCAGGGTTAGGGAGTATCCTTGGTCATCCCATTACCTCATTAAAAAAAAGAATAATAACCAAAGCAACAACAGGTCTGCATATCTTTGTGTGAGATATCCGTGCCCAGGCAAAAATGAGTTGCACTGTGTGTGCTGCTGACTGAATATAGTCTTTGTTCAGAATGGTTTTTATTTCTCTTAGGAAAAAAATTTAACATTTAAAGAAATTTCCCAGTGTAAGCCCCACAAAGCATCTATGTTACTTACAGTATGAGATACTATATCTGCTAGAGCACAACAAATGCTGTGAAGCAACACCTGTGAGTTTTTTCAGGTGTACCAGCCAGTGCACACACTGTGTGAAACTCAGGAGCTGAGGTTATGGAGCAGCCTCTGTCCTCCTGCCATGGTATTAATCTGTTCCCATATGGAAGGGTTTACAGGCTATGGTGAATCTTGCACAAGTTGTATTAGAGTCGTTTCTGGGTTTAGACATAAAAGTTGGGCATTGAAAATTAAATGTGATTAGCAAATAACTCATCCTCTCTTCCAGGAAATAAGTTTTGGTGCAAGGTGAACACTTTTAGACACTTTTATCCTTTGGGAGTGTAGTACTAGGAATTTTCCAAAGTATTTGGCATATAGTTCTTTTATGAGAATCCACCTTACATTAAGCAATAAGTCTTTTTTCACCAATAATGACAGATTTGCTTTATTAATATTCAAATAAAAGGTGTCAAATATGTTATCTTCACTGAGACAGAATTTCAGGAAAGGTACTCCATCCCTGCATGTCCAAGAACTGCACAGCTTGTGTGGGCACCCTGTTCCAGTTTCTGACTAGGTATCACTTTTCTTTGCATTTACTTCCCTTGTTTTGACTTGTGTCCCTTGCCTCTTCCTTCACTCCTGAGGTGAGAGGCAGAAAAGGCTTTGACCCTTTGTAAGTGCAGATCAACAATAATAAAAATATCCCTGTGTTATCAACACTATTTTCAGCACTAGTCCGAAACAGCCCCATAGGAACCCCATTCTACTGTGAAGAAAGTTAACTCTTCCCAAACAAAACCAGCACATCCTTGTACTTGAACACTTTCTCTGTTGTCTGTGCTCATTATCCTTTCTTCTCCCTTTCCTAAGCTTATTCACTAGATCACATGAAGTATTTCAAAGTGAGAGTTCTGCTCAATGTCTGTGAGAATGGTGCACAATCAATTCCTGCCTTCTCTGAAATTCTGCATTGCTTTATCAATAGTATTTTCTTTATTTGTTTGAACATGGTTTGGAGCCAGAAGCAACAGAAATATTAATACAGCATTTGATAATCAGCCAGAGCTAAGCTTTTCCTATGTGGGCACCAATACTCTTGGTTTTGCTGTCTTTACTCAAGATCACCCTGTTTCTAATTCTCTTGTTTAATAGTATTCCAGAATCTATTATCAAAATCCTTCAGCTTTCTCCAGCACTTTCCTGCCAGGTTTCTTACAAGTCTGATGGCCTAAGAGGTCCTTCTGTACCTAAGATATAACATTTTGTAATCCCAAGGATATTTTAGAAATCATTTTATAAATCAAGCTTCTCTGTTTCCACAGCCATGTGTAATTGTGCATATACATTTTTAAAGATTCTTATATTGGAGATTGGAGAGAATTAAGGAAAAAGTTCAAATTAACTGAAACTAAGGTATCTTGGTATTACTATTTAACTCTTCAGTATTGTCTTTGTTCGTTTTGTTCTATGCATGCCTAGGTTTTAGGCAGATCTAGGTTTTCTCCATTTCTGTGTTCTTTTCTGTGTTGGATTCGATCCTTAATTATCTTGTGCCTGGGAAAAAGAGACAGAAATTGTTATAGATGAGTGGGTAAATGGCAAGAAAAAGGTCCCAGAGCAAAGCAAAGCTGGTATGCTTCCTGCACTGGGGTTTCTAGGGAAATGAGTATTGATAGATGCTTTTACACAACCTTTATGAAACTTCGAGATTCTTAATACAGGTTAAGTTACACATCCTCGTTATGCCAGTCTGAAGGCCCCTCTGTTATGGTACCACAGCAAAAAGCCTTAAAAAATAATTTAGATAATCCATGCATATTATAGTGCAGTTGAGTGTGATTCCTCAGGGGAGCTGGTAAGAATAAATATATATATATATATATATATATATATAGATAGATATATATATATCCATGTGCTATCAAAAAAACCCTCCCAAAACCTAAAAACTAAAAAATCCCACCTAACCTCAGTTCAGTAAGAGCAAAACCATAGTAAGGGTAGCAGTATGTGTATGTATATATATATATATATGTATGTATGTGTCTGTAAAAATTAATAAAAAACATGAATTCAGTATGTAATTTCCAACCTTTTAGTGATAAAGTTTTCTCAGTATCATTTTATAGTTCGTAAAATGGAAAATTGTGCCTGTTCTTTGTCTGATACTTACCCGTGTAATATGTTAATTAAAAATAAAAGGGAAAACCTGCATATATCATCATATAAAGAGTGCAGCAAAATCTGTTTTCTTATAGGAGCTAATGCAGATACACCTTTCTGACAATTGTGCAAACACGAAGTAAGATTTGTTTTTACTCTGCCACTGATAGTCGAACACGCCAGGTAATAAACCCTAAGAAAATAAGTGACAATTAGTGATACTTATTATAATTATGTACTTCTGCGAATGCATCTGAACATCTCACAGGATTTTGAATGACATGGAGCATTCACTATTTTCTGGTAAAGCAAAAGAATAGATTTTTCAATGGTTACAACTGTTACTATGAACCTCACTAAAAGGGAGAGTAGATTTCTAACTTATTTCCCTTTAAAAGTAGAAGTCTGTTTTGATGGAAAAGAACATCTTCAGATCCCCCTTGTGTCCATCTGTAGCAAGTTGTGTCTGTATTTCTGCAATGTGAGCATAAGAAATCTGTTATTTTAATTTATTTTTTCTTTCCCCCTCCTCCAGGTCTCCTGGAAGCCTCCTCTGATACCGAACGGAGAGATCCTTAACTATGAGATTCGCATGCCTGACCCGCGCATCGTCATTGCCGGGAACCCTTCATCGAGGCTGAGCCATTTGGTGACCAATCTGGTCCCCTACACAAACTACTCGGTCACTGTGATAGCCTGTACAGGCGGGGATGGCTTCCTGGGGGGCTGCACCGAGAGTCTGCCTGCAAGAGTGACCACACCCTCAACAGTGCCTCAGAGCCTCAGTCCCCTGTCCGTGACACCCATCAGTGAGTCCTTCATTGCCATCTCTTGGCAGCCGCCGCTACGGCCCAATGGTCCCCACCTGAGGTAAGCCAAGACTGGGGGAGCAGTCTGCTTCTCCTTGCCCAAATCTGACTCGGGAAACTCTGAGCGATGCAGGCATTGTCATGTGATCTCCTAATTTCAGACTTTCTGAATTTCCTCCTTAGAACTCAGAGGAGAGCCAGGATTATTCAGAGCAAGTGTGTTGTCTGTGCTGGAAGGCTCTGAGTCTTTCAGATCAGTGCTGTCTGAAAAACCAGAAGGAGCATGCACAGGATATTTGCAAAGTCCTAAGTGGTTTGGGCTGCAGCATCAGCCACTTTCTGGTGACGAGTTCAGGCAACAAGTTCCACCAATAAAATGATGAGGAGAAAAAAAAGAGATCTCTGTAAACATGAGTAGTTAATGCATCTGTGTGGGTTATTCCACATAAAGAGAAAATTACCGTTTGGAAGGATGATGACGTGGGTATAGCAGGCTGGATTTCACCACAGGAGCCAAAGAAAGGAAGCCCCTCTGAGATTTGTCTGGAATGATGGGATGGGAATCTTGACTTGAATGTTGATTACTGAGTGTGTGCGTGTAGCTCTACATTAAAAAAAAATACGGATTTGAGTGCATAAAGGTTTATAAAGACAAATATATCTTTATATATACACAGTAAAAAATGTCAAATCTTTCATTCTGGTGCTTTAACGTATCGTGAAACATTGTGCATGGAATTATAGCTCTGTACTCCATATGTTCTGGTTAGTAGCTCTCTTCTAGGTGCACTGATGAGTTTGATAATTATCATGTAATGCCATTTCAGTTGTGTATGTTATTACAGCACAGTAGCTTGACTTTTTCTTCAGGCTTAATTAGGGCACACTACAACTGAATGAAATGATGATTGCTCTACAGTAAAATTTGAAGTTTCAGAAAAGCAGTGCCTGTTATTCTGGGGTTAACAACATGACCATTTTACCATAGATTATTGAAGTAATTCAGCACGACCTACATCTGCAGATCTCATTTCTTTCATGGTGTGCCATGCTGCCCTCAACAAGAACAACCACTGAAGCAGCTGCTCTGTACAGCATGATGGAACAAGAAGTCTGCAGCAAGCAGAGTAGCAGCAGCAGCTGCCAGTGGGGGTGATTTACACATGATCGCCACTCAGTGTTCAAAAAGATTTGATGTTTTTCAAGACTTGTCTATGAAATATATTGGACAGAATATGCCAGGATGGTTTCCTATAAAGCTGTAATGATCTCTTTGGGTTGACACTGATAAGCCACTCATGTGAGAGCTGTTCTTGTTATAAAGTCATCTGATTTTTTTGACAGAGTTGGAGTTTAATTA
Organism: Pomatostomus ruficeps; assembly: GCA_013400735.1. Taxonomy (NCBI): domain Eukaryota; kingdom Metazoa; phylum Chordata; class Aves; order Passeriformes; family Timaliidae; genus Pomatostomus; species Pomatostomus ruficeps. The sequence continues at coordinate 36,500 of VYZT01022111.1, forward strand.
GTTTTTGCTATTTAATTTCTCAAGTAACAATCCCAACTTCTGAAGTAATTCAGTTCTGCATCACTAAGTGGCACAATGCTTGCTTCTACCTGTTGAGGATTATTTCCTAAACTCAAGGGCAAAAGTTGTTGGAAGTTGTGCATGTACTCCCTAGCTGCTGTGGAGCACAGGAAATGTGAGATCATTTGTAACAGCATCTCAGTTGATTTCTGGTTTTGAAGCAACACTCAATCACTGTATGCAGGAGCTGTTAAATGCCTCTTCAGTCAGAGTCTCAAATCTGAGATGATATTGTCCAACATGTCCTTATCAGACTGAAGATGATGTTAACTTTAGGAAATGTCACATTACACACAAAACCATTGGTCAGTGTGATAATTGCAAGAGAGTGGTGACCCACACCAAGGTATTCTGCAGAATAATTAAACATTTTCATGGAAACATTTTCACAAATATGCACTTAAAACGAGAGTGTTTAAGGTCTGCCTGAGTATCCACATACTTTTGTCTGGAATTTAGCAGTAAGCACCTTTCCAAAATGGGGGGCAGGGACAGGATGAAACAGAGCAGCTCAGCGCTTTAGAGAATCAAGTTGTGTATCTAAGTGAATATATATGTATATGACCCTAATTTGCTGGGCACCAGTGAAAACACTGTTGTAACTGTAGTTTTATTAAAACTACAGCTCACCACTGAAAGCAATTTCAGATTAGTTCTATAACTGGTAAGAAGGGTACAAGATCTGGTGCTTTTCTAATAGACCACTATCAAACTGAAACAATTATTGAAAAAATAAATTAAACAGTTCTGTGGAATGTAATAAAAAGTAATAATCCTAAAGATTTTGAACAAATATATCTAATTTTGTTTCCTTTAGAGTGTAGTTTCCTTTGTAATCCCTAGAATGATTAGGAAATGCAAACTATAATATTATCCCCTTTAGTCTGTGTAGGCACTAAATGATGTAATTTTTGTTAAATTCCATAAAGGTTTTGTACAAAGGATGATGGAGAGTGTGTGATGCAGCCTGGGTGGAAAGCGTGTTTTCCAAATCAGGCAGTCTCATGGCTGACCTGATGAAAGATGGGCTTTGGCTGACCTGCTGTTTGGAACAGAGACAGGAATACTCCTTCAGATACCAATTAAAACCAGGATGAAATAGTTTGGGAATACTCCTTCAGATACCAATTAAAACCAGGATGAAATAGTTTGGTCTTTCAAGCTCACATCATGAATCTCTACCCAAATGCAAAGGTGCCTTGCTAAGGTCTACAGATGGAGGGCAGAGTTAACTCATTCTGTGCCAGTTTTCTCCTGTAATTTACACTCTGGTTATTTGCAAACACTTCAAGTACAAAGGCACACTTAAACTACTACTAATAGTACAATAGTAATGGCAGTGCTCTTTGTTTCAGTGCATTTGCAAGAAAGAGACATAATCATTTCATGTTCTGGAGCAGCCTGTGCTTATCATGCACATCTGCATAAGACATTGTTACTGGGATATTTGGGCTTGGTCTTAATAGCATTTCCACAAAGTTTAAAATCCATAAATCATTGAATAAACTAATTTATTTTTCAAGTGGAAATGCTTCATTTTCCATTTTCAAAGTAGTTTCCCTTTTTTAAAGTAATTGAATGTTTTAAATCGTGAAACATTAAAAAGAGTGTTTATCTCAGGAAGTTTACAGCTGTAAAAACAAAATAATGTGTGGCTTTAAAAAAAAACCTGGTTGGGTTCCTTTTTTTTTTTTTTTTGTGTAATAACATTAGTTGAGATAATCCTGGTGTTCTGCTTGTCTTTTGTGTTAGATATGAGCTCCTGAGACGTAAAATCCAGCAACCACTTGCATCAAATCCCCCTGAAGATTTAAATCTGTGGCACAATATTTACTCAGGAACTCAGTGGTTTTATGAAGATAAGGGTCTTAGCAGGTGAGATTACAAAAACTATAAAAACAAATGCTGGCATTTTGTATAGTGTATGTTTAATAGTTCAAAGTATTTCTTGTGTCTTTATGTAGTGAACATATTAATTATGTAATGAAATATTTTTTGTCATCATCTTTGGTGTTAATCATTCTAATATGCAGGGATTTATTATTAGTCAGTCATTCTTGACTCATACATTGTTTTACTTTGAAAAACAAATGAAAATAAGAATATTGTGAAATTTTAGCATTGATATGCTCATGCAATCAAACCAGTTAGATGTATGTGTACAGATGCTCTAGATTTGTGTGTTGGAGCGCAGGCAGAATGCATGTTTGAGGGAAACATCTGAAACTTGTTTTCAACAATGTTTTTTTTTTACCTGATTTTATTGTGTTAGCTTCATCACAATTAAATTCAGGATGTTTAGAGTGGGGAAATAGATGTGTGCTCTGTTCCTCAGTATGTAACAGATCTGCTGAGTGGGGTAGAGCAGGACATTTGCTCTTTATCAGCTTTAGTTTCTACATCTTGAAGTCAAGGCTATTGCTCCTTAAGACAAAACACAGAAATGAAGAAATTGTAATGCAAGATTCAGCATGGATTCTGCATTGGGTTTTTGTAGGTAGAGTCTCAGGAAAACCCTCATGGATGGTTTCAGGGTGTGTGTATGTTTTATGTGCATGTGTGCTGGTGTGCTTTATGAGGACTCCATGTCAGTCACTGGCCCTCAAGTATCTGTACTGTCCTTCTGCTTCTGTAAAAGCTCTGTGAGCATCCCTCCTGAGCACAGTGACCTCTGCTCCTGTCAGAGACACACTGAACCGAGCTGAGGGCTGCTGCCTCTGCCTTGCCACTGCCTGCTGAAAGTCACTGCTCATTTCCACCTTTTGCAATAACTGCTCATGGAGCTGTCCTTGTACCAGTCCTGCCCAAGTGTCCATTTCCTTCTCTCAACCATGCTTGAAAGTCTGCACAGAGTTGCCTTTGTTGTTAGCTTTGCCTATTTCAATGGTGCTGGTGTGTGCAGCAGTTACGTCAGCGATTCAGGGGGCAGTGCATTCAGACATAGCCTCAGTGACCAGTCCTTAGGCACCATGACTTTTTGGGTTGAATGAGCTATGGCCAAAAATTGTGTCTAACCCTTGGACACATCTGAACACTTCTCCTGGGGAGCATTCTGCAACCTGCAGCTATGTTTTTGCAGTTAACAACTCAGGATGAGTTTGTGGCTGGACAGAAGATGCTGCCTTATTCTCAAGCCTTATTTTTCCCTGAAAGAAAATTCATATATCAGCATTTATTTTCATTTGTCATACTGTAAGCATATTTCAAAATGACTGATTTTTTTTCAGATAGTTTCTTCATTTCTAATAGAGTACTACAAACTCATTTTATTTTCATTGTTGAAAATGTGGATCAAAAAATGAATTCTAAATTCTCATCAGTAAATTGCAAGACTAGATTCTTTTCTTGTTTTTTATTGTATGTGTGCTACAATGTCCAAGATAAACTACATGTTTGCAAGCAACAGAAGATGCAGCAAGAGAAATAAGATGTGTTTAGTATATTTTCACTGTTCATCAATGCTTAGAGTTGGAGCTAGTGAGTTTCCATTAATTTACTTTCTTCTCAGTGTCACTGCTAAAGCTTAGCTCTTTTGAAAATCAGGGTGTTAAAGTGTCTAAAATCAATTAAATATAATAAAGCATAGTAAATATACACTGTGAGTGAGTACCTTTTGTACTAAAATCTCTAAATATTAGACATTTGCTGTATGCTCCGTTATTGCATCTGTAGACCTTTATCCCAACGTGTTGCAGCTTCAGTGAAAATTTGAACAAAAATGATCCTGAGTTTCTGTCTTTTGTGCAGTTTTGTGTGAGGCTTTTTATGAGGAAATTAAATTTGAGATTATGAAATCCAACTTAAAGTACATTAATATGCCTTTTGATATAGGGAAGAAATGATGACGCGACAGTCCATTGGTTTACTAAATACACATTTAGTACTTAATAAATCTGTATAATTGGAATATGCAAAGTTCTGAGGAAAATTACTTTATTAAATGAGTTTGAACTCCTAGGTGCCTTTTTTGGGATGCTTTTGTAGTAGAAGAGTCCTGACTGTGTGGTGAATCCCTTTTACAAACAAGACTCTGCAAGTTAAAATCAATGGGTTTCCCAAAAGAGGAAAAAAGCCTCATTTGATTAAATTCTGATCCAAATTTTGGCAGGTTGCCACTGCTGTAATTACATATTGAATTGAGCTATAATCTCTCAACACCTCAGAAGCTACAGCTATGAAGAAGTGAAATAATGTGTTTTATTTTTGTTTCCATGTTAATCGTGCTGAATTATTTACAAAAAATAGATTCCTCTTAGGAAGTCTTCATTGGTGCATCCCATACAGATGAATTTTTCTGCAGGGGGACAAGAAACAATAGAACTTTGGCACAGGCAGAAGGTTTACAGCAAATATTTTCTTTGTCTGCATTTTTCATTCTGTTTAATTATTTTATAAATGTCTCAGGTACACAACGTACGAGTACAAGCTCATAGTGCACAATGAGGTAGGATATACATCAAGTGAAGAAGTGATAGCCACCACCTTAGCAGGATTGCCAGAGAAAGGAAGTGTCCTCATTGCACGTGCTGTTAATCACACTGCTGTGGAAGTGGAATGGTCAAAACCAAGTAAGTGTGCTTAGTATTTATTCCAGTAACTAGATGTTAACCTGCCATCACTTACCCATGGCCTGCCTAGCTCTCAAAGGAAACACAGTCCTTGCCTTGATTTATAATATACCTAAATGTCCTTGAAAGGAGAGGAAAGAAACAGGGGAAATAATGTGCACGTTTTGCTCTTTCTCAGTTATGTTCATATTTATTATATGCTCTTTCTGCAGAATGAGAATAGTGAAAGTGAAGAAATAGTTAATGCGAACTCGTGAGACATGTATAAAGCAGTACTACACAAAATCCTGTTGTCTTTGTGGCCTATTTCATCCCTTTGTATAAAAATTTACATCTGCATTCCTTCATGATGAGAGGATTCCCTTTCTCTTTTGTTTTGCTCTGCTCCTTAAAATGAATTTCACTAATTTCTCTAGTTGGTTTGTTAATGCAGCAGTGGGGAATTTCTTCATGACTTAAATGCAAATGATATTGTAAGGACTGGGTGCTGAATTGCAACAAATGTAGTCTCTTTATTTTATAATTACATGCCTGAAGTAAGCATGCTTATAAAAACTGACAAATGTAATAGATCTGAAGCAGCTCACTGAAGTTTCATTACCTTAGTAATCTAAACCCCTGACCTTTTAGATGTAGGTAATGCAATCTGGTTTTATTTTCATTCGTATCTTAGAAATTTTCTCCATATATGTTTGTGAATGTAGAAGTTAAACACGAAGACAAGGCCATTCATTATTTGAAAACCTTATCATATTTTATTGCTTCTTATGTTGCAAATAAGCCTATTTTGTATATCAGTGTTTCATTCTTTTTCATAATGTTAGTTTTCAAATTAGTTTTATGTTTTCTTTGGGAACTTGGGAGCCTTCAGTGTAAGTTGCCTTGCTATCTTTCCCTACTGAAGGTTTCTGACTTGTAAAGATTAACGACTTGTACTGGTACCACTTAAAAATAATGTATCATTCTTGATTAAAAGTCTAGATTATAAACCCATATATTATTAAATCTGAAAATATTTGGCTTTTATCAATGCTCTTTCCCAGTGAGCTGAGTCCTGTTCAGTAGTACAGTGTGTCATTTCAAGAGATATGTGTTCATGCTTAAAGTTTTTGTTGTAACTATACTTTTCATCTCAGTGCCTAGTGGAAAAGCAGTTGCATTTAGTCAGATCTGAACTTAAACTGTTTGCCAAAGGACAGATAAGATAACAGATGACATCTGAGTTACTAAAGTGTAGAAGACTTACCTGGAATTTGTACTTATCCATCAGCTCAGACCAGTGAATGTCCTTCCCTGTGTAGCCAGAAAATGGTACTGTTTTTTCTTTCTTTCTCTGAAGAAGTTAGTGCTGGGTAAAATGCATTTTAGAAAGAAATGTGAGGATATGGGATTTTTCCCCTGTATGAAAGATGCTTCTGAGTGTATTACAGCTTTACATGTAGATGATGTGATCATACTTGTTCTGAAACAGTAACACAAAGCTTCTCACTGTCACTATGGCCAAAAGGCTGTATGGCTAAAGGTGAATGTCACTGGAATTTAAGGCTAGAGGATAGATCCTTTATTCATGGCTAGAGGAATAACACAGGAGTGGAGTGGGCTGTGGGAGGTGTTGTTTGAAGGGAAGGAGCAAAAAGGCCTGCACACCACAGCCTGCGGTGGGTTTTACCTATTAATTTGTTTATTCCATTGTCTTCATGGGGATGTTTAGAGAAAAAAGGCTTTCTCCAGTGTCGGATAGGATGATGAACCATTAATGATTTTTACAAGTTAGGGAGAGCAGTCTGCATCAGTCTTTATAAGAGTGAAATTGGAGGCTCTTGATGGAATCTTCTCTTTTTTTGTAAATAAGAGAGTCTGCATAAAATTTGTTTTACTCTTCACAATAAATGTTATTGATAAGAAACTTACTGACTGAAAATTTCACAGTTGATGTCTCAGTGTTTTATCTTTCTTTTCCTAGCACTGCAGGATTTGCAAGGAGATGTTGTTTACTACACCCTCTTCTTGAATTCTACTGATGAGAGAAGATCTCTGAGGGTCCAGGCTGATGTAAACTCTGTAGTCATAGATGATTTGCAGCCCAACACTGAGTATGAGATATTTTCTCAAGTTTTTAACGGAGTCCACAGCATCAACAGTGAAGTTATGTATGTGACTACCTCAGATGGAGGTTGGTTAGCAGTGAATGCAGCTTGGCTTAAAATCTGAGAATGAAATGGATTGATTTTCGTTAGGGTTGAGATCAGTCATCCTTCCATTATAAGATTTCCGGTATAAAAGGAAAAAGGTCTAAAACGTTAAAATGCTTAAGTGCTGGTTGTCATCATGTGGTAGATCAATAAACGGTCCCACTGAGACAGAAGCAAAAGCTCTAATAGCAGATATTAACCCAGTTTGTTCTCATCTTCTCCTGCATATTCCTGTCTGTGTGCACTAAGTTTGGAACTGAGTTCATATCAATAAATGCTGGAATTTAGAAACAATTAATGGGTTTTTTAAAAGATTTGCTCTGTGAAGCGACATGCTTTTGACATGACAGTGGTACACAGGGCCTTTCCTGAGTCACTGGAAATTCTGGGTGTAAGTTCAGCCTCTAAGAACATTCTTTATGAGTCATTTCTATGCCAGTGGGCAAGTGCAGAGCTGGGGGTGGAGGATAAAATAATAATAAAATAAAATTGTGCATCTGAAATGTGTTTAGAATGGTCTTTCTAATCTTTTTGCTTTATAAAGTCTCATTATAAACATTATAATATCATTACCTCAGAAGCAAGTGTTCCAGGTCATTAGCAAAGCACTTTAAGGGAGGATTCCATTTCCTTTCTCATGCCAAAGGTCAGCACCTTTTGTTTATAAAATAGAATTGATAGTAAGGGCAATTTTTCAACTGGTAAAGATGGGTTCTTATGATAAAAATAGGTCTTTGCATGGTTATTTCTGACATGCTTAGATAATTATGTAATTTAACACTAAGGAAGGTGTTGTTTTTTTTCTTTTTTTTTTTTTTTAATAAATGTTAGACTTCATCATTACCTATAGTAATCAACATTTGAAACCATTTACATAATGGCAATATTGCATATTGCTTCATCTATAAGGCTGATAATGTCACGTTCCATCAGACATAAAGTATTTTGGTTTCAGGTTCTGCTTTAAAAGCAAAACGCTCTGTTCTTCTTTTTCTTTCTTTGGAGAATTAAGATTGGGGAGACATAAAAATAATATTTGCATGTTGGTAGTGCAGATGGGTGAATAATTTATCATCATATCTCACTGGCCACATACTACTGATGATTGACACTATGCTGCTGGTATAAAGCATTTTACCATCAGCTCTCATGATTTCTAACTGAGAGTATAATAAGCCAATTTACAGAAGACTACAGACTGTGATAACTTCATCAGAGGAAAGCAGATAAGCAGTGAACCCTTTGCTAAACCTAAATACTAATCTGCATTTGGTTAAACAAGTGCTTTTGCAGAGACAGCTGGAGTTTATTCAGTTCCTTCCTTTATTTCTAGAGCCTGAGGGCATGTTCCCTCCAGAGGTTGTCATCATCAACAGTACAGCTGTACGTGTCATCTGGACATCGCCTTCAAACCCGAATGGTGTTGTCACAGGCTACTCTGTCTATGTAAATAACCGGCAGTACCAGACCGGAATGAGTGAGCCGGGAGCCTTTCTTCTGGCAGATTTGTCCCCCTTCACCGTGTATGATATACAGGTTAGAGTATCTTTTCTGGGTTGTGGAACGTACTTCAATTTTACTTATTTATTCTACTTGGATTTTCAAGAGGAATATTGTTGCATAAATTTCTTTACACACATGGACATGCGTTTGCAATGATGCTTGTGTGCATGTCCATACAAGGCATACATTTATTTTTAGCATATTTTGGTTTGTGTACACTTTTCATAACACAGATTTCCATTATCTCTTTTTTCAAAGTGTCAAAACTCCATTTACATTCCCTAAATGCTCTGTGCTTCAGCATTAGCAAAGCCCCAACATATATTACAAAGAGGCAAAGATTCTACTCCTACTCATTAAAAGAAAATTGCAATTGTTTAAGAAATATCAGGTATGCATGATATATCTGTACAGTGAAATAATGATGTTGTATTTGACATTCCATTACCAATTCTTCTTTCCTTATCCTTTTGAGGAGGCAGCAGAGCTGATCTCTGAAATCATTGCTGTGCTTTCCATGGTCTTAATATGTGCAACACTTTTTCTTTGCTTTTCCTTTTCTCTCTCATTGCCTCTCTAGTCACATATCTACTGAAAGGCAAAATACTGTGGGCAGAAACATAATAATAATAAAAAATAAATATCTTTCTATCCTGACTTTGTACTAATCTATTCAAGAAATGGATTTTGACACTTAATTGTAACTATTCCTGTCTATTTCATTAAGGTTTGGTTTACATTATTATATATGAGACAAACTTAGCAGTATCATGTATACTTGATTCTGAAAATTTGCAGCCAGTTACTCCATGCCATAAATAAACATCACAGACAGGAACACCGTAACAGATTTCCATGTTCCAGCCCCTCTGCAGCAGCAAACCTCCATCCATGAATACACATATGACTTTCTGAGTGCCACTTGGAAACACATTTGTCTTTTCTCAATAACAATGCAAATTCAGTGTACTGCTTCACTTATAGACCCTCTATATTAATTTACCATGGCCACCTTCTGTTGCTTGAGATGCTAACTATTCTTCTCTTCTGCTTTGCTAGTATTTATATTTGCATCAATGTGATAGGTAAAACCAAACTCAGATGCTGGGTTTTTTTTCTTTTTATTCTTTTTCTTCTTTTCCTGGAAACAACATTGTCTTGGATGCATGTGCATCTCACTGGTAATCTTACTGCGTTATTTTTTGTTTTCATGCTTTTTTAAATTTTGAGTACTTCCCTGTTGACAATACAGAAACAATGTTTTGATCCTTCACTGCCTGTTTCACTTTGCCTCTTCTTAGTTTAAGCCCAAGAACTGAAGAAATAAGAATTTATTTTTAGGGCATCTTTTCATTAAAAATTGTATGACTTCTATTTGCGTTTCTCACTTTTAATTTACAGAATAGACATGAAGGAATAGAAAACACTAAGGAAAAATTATTTTTGTTTTTATGTTAGAATATGTGGAAGGAATAGAAACCTTACTCAAGGCCTCAAATGAAAGCACATTTTTTTCAGTATTATGCACCAGGGTCTACATATACATGCAGAAAAACAAATTCACTGCAACTTTTTCAGTGACAATTTAATAGAAAACAGCAATTAATGCCAGAGGGCTGCATGTACCTTTCTTTTGAAAATGGTGTGGGGAAATGTGATGCAGTGCAGTATATCTTTGGCAGATATACTTATCTCAAAGCTGCAGTATTTCCTGGCTGTATGGAATCTGTTAAATAGAAAAAAATCATATCTTGGATGAGGAGAAAGTCTAAACAAGTAGCGGAGCTGAAAGATTTCGGCAGCTGAGTATGTGAACCTTGTGTTGCTCTCCATCAGATTGAAGCGTGCACGGTGTATGCCTGCGTGAGGAGCAACGGGACCCAGATCACCACTGTGGAAGATGAGCCAAAGCAGCTGTCAGCACCCATTATTCACATAATTGGCTCAAGGTACTGTGCCATAGGTGGCTTTCATGTATCAGGGAGATTTGTGGCCAAAGTGGGGACCAGAATGTAAAGTTGTCTTCTCAAAATTGAATCAGGTGCATAAAAGAATTAAGTATACACTCTTAAAACATTCCTAGTGGTTGTTATCTTTAGTCTTGGAGTTTTTTAGCTGAAAGATCAAAGAAGTCTCACCCTTGGTTGATTGTACATACCCATTTGAGTATCACTGTGCTGTGATAATAAATAAGGCATAAGTGGAAATAGTTAAGAGAAGAAGTGTAGTGGAATGAAAATTATCACATTCTGCTGTCAGTTAAGAAGAGGAAGATTAATGTTCAGGGAGCAATGTGATGCTGATAATGGAAACTTAGAATAATTCTGGGTAAGAAAAAAAGTCACCTATCACAGCAGTAAGAATTAGTGAGCTATCTGAAAAGGCATGCATATCTGTGTCTCCTTGAACCACTGTTTGCAATCTGCCCATCCACTACATCCACAGGCATGGGCAAACTTCCTAATTGTAAAGGGAGCATCAAATTTGCAGTCCTTAGAAGTGGCCAAATAGTAACTTATACAGTGATTCTTTGAGAGTTAGTATCTTCCAAAGACGAAGTAAAACTAAACTTGCTAACACAGTTTTCAGAAATACACCAACAATAAAAGCAGTTAATTTCCCGTGTTTGTGTTATTGTTCCTGTGATTTTCCACTTCTGGTGGAGTATGCTCATTAGCACTGTTTCATCAAAAGAAAAAGAAAACCTTTTGAAAATAACTAGTATCTAGCATCTGAGCCTTCAGAAATGGCCAGCAGAATGGAATTGCTTCTCCAGACTCTTAAGGACTTTGGCTTCCTGTTTGCTGTTTGTGTATTTTGCTTGAACTGAGCATTTGTCTCTGTGTAAGGATGAAATTAAGCTTGCTATTTTTCTGTCACACATATAGATATAGTCAAAGCTTGTTTGATGATAAGAACTCGATTCAGGATCTCATCTTTTGCCCTTGGCTTTAACTTATGTATGCCTTTGTCTGTATTGTCTGTACTTGTCTGTACTGCAAACACTTATGCATGTTTCTGCTATTATATATAGACTAAATATGTCATAACACATGAATGCAAAAGGATCAAAAATGCCTCCCTACTTTATAATCTGCTTAGCCAGAAACAGACTCTGTTTCTACACTGCCTTTTCCTACATGTCATATTATCATCAGCTGTTCATATATCCCAAAAGAATACTAACTACTGATCGATTGCCCGGACATGTCTGGCCATGGCCTACATGTGCCCCGGGTAGTTCATTTATTTGCCACGGTGGATTTGCTAGAGTGGAATTTAATCAATAGCTAATTCATTAATTCTGGTCCTCGAGTATGTAGGGATTGTGCAGTATAAAAATGACTGGCTGGCTTCAGCTTTGATTGAAATATGACAAGCACTACAGCTGACAGCCTTGGCAGGTGCTGGGCTGAATAAGAATTTTGCTTATTTATCCTCTGCAAAAGATAAAGCTTGGGCAAAAAAACATCCCAGTTTGTGTGGATAAGAGGACATTTTAATACATATCTGCCATCAGAGAGTGAAAAAAGGCATTTCTAGAGTATAGGCTCATGGGATACCTGAGACATAATAAAGCCTGTGCAGTTTATTGTCTTTAATTGGAATCATGGTGTTTTTCCCTCTTCTGAATCAGTTTGGGGGGCTGTATTATTGATGAGAATGCTGTAGGATAATGTCTTTGTAGCATTCACAAATAATTGTTTTAAAATTTGCCTCAAGGTGCTACATGACAGAAATTATAATTTCACCCACCAACTTAGAAGTCTTTCTGATAGCAGCTCCATCCACACTGTTCTAATGAAGGTTATACCACCAGAGCCATTATAACTACCTTACTTTTCCACTCCTTATGGTTAATAACTCAGCTTCAGGCTGAAACTTGGCACAAAAGGTCACAGTCCTGATATAATTATTTTATAATGCCAAACTTCAAATAGAAAACAGTATGGGACCCAATCCTGAAGTCCTAAGTCAGGTTCTGGTTTGTTACATTTCTTGCCTGCATTTAGGGTTTTTTGGGGGAGAGGTTGCATTGACCATGTTTAGGTACAAACAAATGCTGTTGAAATCAAGTATGCTTTTGGTTTGTTTCGGTTTTAATTAGGACCTCAGGTTTTGACTCTGTAGACAAGTATTTTATTTTATTTCACTGTTTAGAAAGTTCTCTCAGTACCGAATGCATGTGGATACTGACTGAAAGTTTGTGTAGTGGATTTAATTCTCATCGTGTGTTGGAAAATAGTTCATTCTGCTTGAAAACACTCCTCTTCTTTCTATTTTTCCTTATAATACAGCAATTCTCTTGTGTGCCTAATTCAAAGGCTGATGGCTCAGAAAACACCATGTGGCCTAATCTAGGAAATCTAGGGAAAATCCTTCATGGCTTCATGAAGAGAGAGCCCTTTAAGCATTTTGGGGGAACCAGAAACCCTGGTCAGGGTGTAATGGAAAGCTCAAAGAAGATAAGGCCATGGGAGAAAAGTTTGGTGGATTCTTTGGCTTGGTGTTCAGTATCATGGGGCTTTGGAAGGTTTCTATATCAGTTGCTGTTCGTGGGTGAATGAGGAGGAGGAATTATTTCAAATGAATATGCTAGTGAAAAGGATTTTAGAAAAAAAATGGATAAAACACAGCAACAATTTATTGGTATTATGGTATTTGCTCATGAGTTCTAAAGGAGATCAAATATGGAACTGTCAACTGCTGTGCCATGTTAAATATCCTTCCAACCAGTCTCATTACTGGACAAATGGAAGATGAGAAAATGTAGTGCAGATTTCACCAAGGAGAAATTGGAAACTAAAGACCAGGAAGTCTGATTTTCCATACTGGGAAAATGTTCAGAAAGTCAAGACACCTGATCGCTCTCCCTACTCTGGTAATGGGAAGCATGAAGCATGGAAAGATTTCTCCACAAGAGAAACATGATGCCATTTATCAGACTGTCTGGACTGTGTCATTCTGCCTCTCTAATGATGTCAGCCCTGCATCCACGATGCAACAGGTAGTTAACTCCTGCGCAATAATGCCGCAGCAGGTGCTCAGTATGTGTGATCTCCTGATGAGGGGAGTATTTTATCCACTAGTCATTAGTAATAGCAGTGTTCCCTATCTTAAGAATGTCAGGTGAATCTTCTGTTTGTTTTTTGTTTGTTTGTTTGTTTGTTTTAGTTCCAGCTCCTAAAAGTAATATCATTGAATCTTTGATTTTTTGAATTTAACTCTTGCATGTGATGAGACTAATGGAACATTCATTATCAAGATTCCAAAGCGAGGCCTTGATATATATTTAATCTTCATTGTTAAATCTTAATTACTGTGCTGAGAAAAAACAAAACAAAACAGGAGTTCTTTTCATGCCTTATGGGCACTTGGAGCTGGTGATACTTGAAGCAGGCAAACCCCAGAATTTTATTCCCAAGTCCGTTTTATCAAAATATATCTGAAGGGATATCAAAATTCCAAAATACTGTTATTTTTCATGGACTTTAAAAACAATTATTTCTACCTGGAAGTGTCTTTACATGCTTGAGCCAAATGATTTCAGTTTGCTCTCCTTCATGAAAGCAAATATACCTTCATAGATAAGTTTGAAGTTTTTCTTTATCTCCTGAAAGTGCTTTCATGTACCTTGTAGTCTGAAGCAGATTGTTTCTGTGAACCTGGCTAGGCTGCCTTCCCTGCTTCCATGTTTTCACCCCAGTGGCAGCAGTGGGACTCATCCAGCACTAGAACTGCCATAAATGGCAGACACTTGGAGAGTTCTCTGGGCCGACCAGGATTATACTGCACCTGCAAGGTGTTGCAAGGTTTTTGTCTGCGCCTACAATTCATGAGTCTGCTGCTATGGGTGAGGCTGTGGGCACTTCCCAGGACAGACACAGCTCCAGTGTGTCCCACAGGGAGAGACTGGATAGAAGGAGAGGGTGGGCAGGCCCTGTGCCCATGTTCCTGCAGCCGTATCAGAGGCACTAGGCATGGCACAGCTGCCTGCACACTAAAGCGCCCATCGTGTCCCATTAAACCTGCACCTGCTCCAGAAGGTTTTCAGCTCAGCCTTCAGATGGGGGATGTCTAAAAGCCTCTGCAGTCCCATGGAAACCCTGCTGTTCTTTTTTAAACTGATCTGTACACTGTTCTTGCTGTCTTGCCACAATTTGCCATGGGTGGCAAACATCAGGAGGTGTAGACATTACTGAAACATCCAAAAAATTGTGAAGGAGTCTGCTTATCTTTGAGCCAGTTCTGGAAGGTCATACTGAGCTTTGCCTCATTGGCACTGGTCAGTGAACTACCCTTCCACACAATTTCCTTGTTCAGCTGCAGTTTTTCTCTGTATCAGGTTATGTCGACCCCAAATGTGTATCTATCAAATAATAATAAAGTGATTGCTTGTTAGGGGAAAGGAATACATGCTGAGGTCTGCAGAAAAGGCAAAATATTTAAATCATTGCATTAATTCTTAGGCCTAATTTGAAATTATATTAGAGAGAACCGTGACTTGAAAAACTGCAAAAAACTGGCACAATACTTTGAAAATATACTCGTGAGGGTCTGAATGAAACTTGCAAAAAGCAAATCTTTCAAAAATATGACTGGGAATGCTTTCTTTGCTCCTGTGACCTATTCTGTGCAAAGACCAGGAGAGAGTGTTACAGTGGCATTTATAAAGGTTAAAGTACTAGCCTTCTTTTCCTTTTTTTTCCTGAAGTTTGTACCGTATATTTTCCTGCTTTTCCATTTTTAATTGTAACATTATTTAAATGTAGATGAGTGCATTTGTGCAAGTATATGTTCATGTGTATGTGGTAGAATAGGTAGACAATACAAAATAGCAATAGATGGAATATAGAACTAAATCTGTGGTTCACATGAAGACCTTGGAATGATAATGGTGACTCTACAAGCCACCTATGAATTTATTTCCTCATTGGTGACATTAATTCCTGTTTTGCAAAGGCTTATTGCTTTGTGTATTCTTCTGTTTATACCTCGAGGAAGTGAAATAATAGTTCACTTATTTTTATTCTGTTAAGATGTCAAAGTTTATCTCAGCAGCTGCTGTTTCACTGCCGCATTTTCACTTTAAATTAATGCTAATTTCTGATGTTACTGGCATTCTGACAGTGACTGTGTAATTGAGACATGGCAATTAAAGGAGGTACTTGGAGCCTAACTCTGCAGTGTTGTCAGTCCTCCTACTGATCTGCTTGTATCATTGGGATCTCCTTCTCTCTACCCAGAGTCACAGTGAAAGAAACTTGTGTCTTATGCAAGATTCCACAGTGATTATACAAGAAATGAATCATTCATTTGAAATATCAGTGGAAAATTTGTATTTTTGTTTCAAATGCCCCTTTTCATTTGTTTTTAATTTATCGTAATACTAAGTGAGTTTTTTGAAGAAATATCTACACATTTTTAGTAGTGAGAGGCATGCTACAGCTTAACATGATTTAACCGTATCCCTTAAGATATTTTCTTCCTTAAACTGATCATGGTGTGATATCAAACCTGAAATCAACTACAGGATTTTGTTTTACAGACAGTCTTTGCAGGCTGCTGCAGTGATACTTTTGCACTCAATCAGAAGTCTTGGTTTTGATAAATACTTCCTTTTTTACTTCTAATTTTATGTCAATGAAAATGTTTAAGTCCAGAAGGGAACTAGCGCTTACTGATGCTGTAATGAGTTCTTTCTCTTAAGTCTACACTGAAGAATACATCTCAAAGCAACATACTTTTTGTTGTTGTTGTTTTTAAGCAAGGAAAAGGCAAGATTAAGACAAGCCTGTACTAAATGATGGCTGAGCACAATGTGAGTTAGCTGCACTGGGAAATGCACAGAGGGAAAGGAGTAAAGGAATGAAAGGAGTCAAATGCTAAAAAGTATTTTACACATAAGTTTCCAGAAGTGGGAAAGAGATGTCATTTAAACAGCAATATTTAAGAACTTTGATTGCGTGTGTGATTTGTTTTCATGGAGTATTAGCACGTATTGACACTTTTAAAAACCTTTTACACCTTTGGTTATTAAAACATCTGTGAAATTTCTTATCCAGCAGAATATTTTAGAAACTGCAAAAAGTTTCACTCCATGTGAACTAGTGTAAATAGGAAGTACTATGTGCTAATCATTTAATGCAAGTAGCTATAAAGGCAGAAATACCTCCAAAAGTTTAACAGGTGTTGATTTTCTTATTGCAGATCTCTTCAGATAAACTGGGCATCTCCAGGACAGCCAAATGGCATTATCCTGGGATATGAACTCCTACGGAAAGCGTGGCAGAATTGTGCTTCATTGAAGACTCCAAGGAGCAGCAAAAGTAATAGAATGTGCATCTCATTAGAATGTAGAAAGGATGAAAATATCTGTGGAGAAGTGTGTTATCATCCAGAGTCGGAGGTAGTTCTATATTCTTAAGTTATGTATGTAAAGAAAAACAGTATTTTTAGGAATAGGTGTATAAACAAAACCTCTTCAGTTATCAGAGGAAAAGAAGTGGAGGATTCTGATTCTTTTGATACTTTAAAATCAAGGCTTTGAAAGGTATCTTGAAACTCTTAAAAATCAAATATGGATGTTTGGGCTCAGTGAGGCAGCTGATGAGAGGTGATTCTGTTATTTTAAGTCTTTGTCTTTTGGCCTTATTTTTCCTTTTGGGAGAAATGAATTGATAAGCATTTATGAATGTGTTCTTTAACACTTTGGTTTGGTGCAGTTTTGAAGTGAATCTCCAAATTCTTTTCATTTATTACATGCTGGTTAAGGGTAGAAATCATTTTAACACATGTGAATTAAATTCCTTGAACAAGAAGCTAAGCCAGAACTTGTGTTTCAAAAACCCTTCAAATGCATTGCAGGTCTGGATGGGAACTTTAGGTTCCCAACCACTACTTGGACCATCTCAGTTCAAAACATCAAACTTCTGAAGAGTCTTCCCTCCGGAAAGCCATGCTCCATGTGTCTAGTGCAGATGTCCATCCCAAGAATTCAGGCTATATGTGTTCCCAAGTAAATCACACAAGCCATGTATGATGAAGTTTGAGGAGTGTCAGCTCTAGAGTCCACTGAGCAATCCCATTGTGACAGATTACAGGGCGGATACACACAGATCTCTGTATGTATTTTTGCATCCTACTTGGGACAACTGTCACCAAAATTGGGAGGAGCTGTTGACTCCCATGAAGGCAGAGAGGCCCTGCAGAGAGACCTGAGCATATTAAGAGAGATGGGCAACCACCAACCTCATGAAGTTTAGCAAGGGAGAGTGCTGGATTCTGTACCTGGGACAAGGAAACCCTTGATGTGTACACACACAGTAGTTCACATGACTCCCCTTGCATAAAGCCATTGCACTTGACCACTGAAAGGACACAGGAAATTTCTAAGTGTGTGCAAAATCTGAAAAATGCTAGCAAAACTGTAAAGCTTCCCTCTGTGTGAGGAATCATTCCTCAAATCCTGCATGGCAAATGGTGGTTACTAACATGGCTTGCTGGGTTGTTTTCTTCCCCTCTTAAATTATTCTTTGGCTAAATGCTTAATGACTAGATTCTTCAGGAGAGAACATCTATTTAGATTCAGCTACAAGTCGGTAGCTGTTACATGACAATGATGAGCAACTCTGAATGGGATCTATCGTGATTTGTCAGATGCATTTTTAAATTATGGCTATTTTCAGGTTAATCTTCATATGAGTTCCTGTTTAGGAGTAGGATCAATAGCATAGCAGGAGTCTTTAATGGTTTTTATTGACAAATGGGGTAGAAAACTCTAAGTGTGAAAGTAAGATTTAATGTCATGAAATAGTGTCTCTATTTGTCAAGACGTCATCACATGTTCTGTGACTAAAGCAAACAATATGTATTCACAATATTCCCTGTCAGACAAGACAGTAATTAAGGGAGAGTAATTTGAGGGGTTCAAATCAAAATATAAATTATTCCAGCCAACACAGTTTTAGCTTTTGAGTTCCCTTGAAAGCAATACTATATTAAACATAAGTATTTCTGAAATCTTTCAAGAGAATTATGGGCAGCCCTTTTTTCTAAAGGTAAAATTATTTATTTCGGGTTTCCGACAAGGTAGACTTTTACTACATCTTGCCTTGTGCATGAAGTAAATTTGTATTAAGTTAGTTTTGGAAGTTTTCCTCTTCATTTTTATTTTTTCAGTCTTCATACATTTATGGTAACTTTGAGCTTGGAGAGTGTTCATTTCTTTTTATAGCTTCCTGGCTTACTAATTTTTTCTAATTAATTTTACATTACTTTGTTCTAATGGTCTCTCTGTATTCTCAGAGACTGTGGTTAGGAGTGGGTGCTATTTGTTAAGTAACGGATATATAATAATATATATCCATTTATTATATATAATATATAATAAATGACTGGAAGATCCACAGGAAACTCATACATAAAATGACATGGGGTAATTTTTTGGGTGAGTTAGTTAAAATTCCCCTCCCAGTGCTTGGTCTGGTTTGCTGTATGTATCTGCACTAGCCATCCAAAATGTCTGTAAGAGCCATCTACAGAGCTTTTGGTGCCTTTCATGCCTTTTAAACTTGAGTGCGTGACAGGGACAGCATAAGACAGTGGCAGCCCTCTCTCATATTTTTATACAGCTCACTCTCAGGCTTTATGCTGGTATTTGTGTTCCTTGGATTTGACAGTCTGCTGGACAGAACTGAAAGGCAACACTGACCACTGTACATTTGTTCCAAAGAACGCCTCTTATCCAGGTGCCAGCTGCACTTCATAGAACCATGGAATGCTTTGGGTTGGGAGGGGCTTTAAAGACCATCTCATTCCAACCCCCTGCCATGGGCAGGCTCACCTTCCACCAGACCAGACTGCTCAGAGCCCCATCCAGCCTGAACTCTTCACCATACATTGGTTGTACAGCCAACTGTGAAGAGATGCCATTGAGAGTTAAATGCCAAGCAGCTTAAGTAATGTTCAGATCCAGAATAATAAATGAGTTTTTTGATGATAGACTGATCAGCAAAAGCAGGCAGTTATATATAAACAGACAAATAAGTTGTGGTGTTCTCAGTTTTGCTCAAGTCACTTATTGCACCTTTGTATACAAGATAAAAACTGTATCTAACTTCCTTCTTAATATTTTCTTGAATTCATGATTATAAAGTGATGCCTTTTGTACAAAAATTATTTGGAGATATGTCTTTGGTTGTTTATTAATCTTTTCTTATGGATTTATGGATTACATTTGGCATCATCAGCTTGCTATTGTAAGGCACTGCAGAAAAAGAGGGATTTATTATGATTCAGCTATATAAAAGATCGCCAAAATATAATCCACTGCAGTAAAAGAAATATCAGGGTATGTTGTCAGTGTGCAGCAGAGTGGGATGCAGGGACCCCTCATCGAACACTGGCTGAGCTGGGTCCAGCTGAGTGGTGCAGCTCCATGGAAAGGCAGTGGGAAGCAGCCCAGCAGCTGCCAGGCTGCACTGCTGTGTGTGCTGCATTTGGGATCTGGGTTAGTGCCTCTGCTGGGGACTGTGCTCTGCAAATAAACCAACCTACTCAGAGCCGTCTGGGGACTCTCTGAAAGGGCAGGTGACCTTTTCACTACGAGGCACATGTGTACATGCACATTCATGGGCTCGTGCAGGCCTGATACTCAGCCCACTGAAGACCAAACATTCCTCCCATCCTAAGTAACCTTTGCATCAGATCCCTACTTCTTCCTTCTAGTTGTTGTCCAGTTTTCTGCTTCAGTGTTAGGATTCTTTGTTATTTTACCTAAAGCTAACACATTGTTGTGCCTAGTATCCTTACCCTGGTGTTTAATCAGACTTGCGTGGATTTATTTCCTAAGCATAGAAAGAATTTAGAAATATTTTTGTGTGTGTATTTTTGCAGAAGAGCTGAGAATACACTCTGATGTTGAATTTTGTCTGCTGCCTGGAAGGTCCTGTGGATCTTTTACAGTAACAAACTGTGCTACTGGAGTATTCCCAAGTTCCCAAAATTGCCAGTCCTTTTCTAGCTGTTTTCAGTAAGATGTGATCCATAACTACCTGTATGTGAAGTCTCAAAAGAGACATCTGCTTCCAGAGCACACACGGTGAGGTTTGCAGAGGTACTTCAATTAACAAGGGAGTGTGCCTGAGCTTCCCCCATCAGGTAGTACAATCTCAGGATCAATAGGGAAGGCATTCCTGTATTATCTGTGGAGCTACCAAACTGTTCACCTGTTGTTACTGACATCCCAAGGTGAACTCTGACAATAATGAGACAGGTACAGTAAAAATGTAATTAAAGGAGTGGCATAAAGGCTAATAATTTCTGCTCACTTTGCATCGTGAGTATGAACATCACTGGTTAAAAGGGTCCTGACTGAAAGTGTTAATACAGCTTCAGCACTTTTTATTTTCAAGTGCAACAAGCTGTATAAATCTGCAGTTACTGAACTAATCAAATATAATTGACATTAGTAGGAAGTACAGGCTTACCCCTTTACTCACTCTAATTAATGTGCCATTTTTAAAAAACACCAGCAGGACTCTTTTCTTAGGGACAGGAGGAGCAAAACAGTGGCTTGATAGCCAGCCTGAAAAGCTGTCAGCAGTGAAACCTAACACATCTTGACGCTGGTGAAGGGTATCCCATCAATATTTATACAAATTTTACTATTAATGTTAGCAATATTGTGCAAATTCTTTTCAAGTTCTTTCAGGCTTAGAGAACCTTTAAAAAGATTACACTTCTTGTTGTAACACACCTGAAAGACAGGAAATGAAACTCATTTTAGGAAGATAATATATCATGATTTGTAACAGAATAACAATAATTTCTGCTCATGGATTTTAGATCTAAGTCTGTATCAATTACCAAAAGAGAACAACAGTTTGAGAAAAGAAATGTATGAGTATACTTAGCTAAATAGAATGTCTATATAGATTCTGAGATAATTTAAGTAAAAAAAGAATGAGCCTTGCTAATTTAAAATATTCCCTCTCACATGAGAACATGATGGGTCAATCATTACTCTGGTGTTTGCTCCACAGGCAGAAATTTTTAATGAACTCCTGTAGCTAATAGGAATTCCTGGGAGTGTTTTGTGAATTGCTATTTCACAAAGTGTCTCTGGCAGCAAGCGTTTGACAAGAAGGATAAACATGGCTGCCTAGAACATCTGTTTATTTGAGTAAATCAGTCTTAGCTCAACTGGCATGTGTCCATAAGGCCAGATAATATTCTTCAGCAAAGTCTTCAGCAAGCAGAGGGATCAGGGATGGCACAATTGTAATTAAAAGAGAGTTGCATAGATAAGTTTGGAGTATTTTAAAAAATTGTTACAATATTGTGTAATCCTGCCTGCCAGATTTGACATCTAGTCACTCTGTGCCAGTGTCATGGCTGGCTGGGCCTTTCTCAGGCATCATCATAAGCCTTTCTTTGTGCCCAACTCTTCCCAGTCCCTATGCTCCTGGCTCACAGTGCCTCTCTGTGCTTGGGTGGGAAGAGAATGACAGGATTGATTTGTGAGTTACTTTGTGAGGTCTACTGATATTTTTAAGGGCTCCTGTGACAGCTAAGGATGGACATCTCATATCAGGTCCATAGAGAGTAAAGGTCTTCTGGTTACCAAGTGTGTGTTGAGCATTCAACCCTCTTCACAAGGGTGGGATCTCCAACTTGCCTAAAATGTCAGTGGAACCATATTTGTTCACTGCAAGGCTTCTGCTTCCATGTACAGGATAACACCACCCAGTTGGGACTGTCACATTTAGATGTGAGAGGATGAGCTCACAATAACCTTTTGCCACTGCAACTTTCAATCCATCTGCTTTTCTTCTTTTTCTATGACGCAATTTTAGCATTACTTGAATAGTTTGGGGGTTTTTTATGGATTGATAATGCAGAATCCTTGGGCTGAACATTGATGCAAATAGAAACTATCTCTAGAGGACTGCCAAAAAAGTGTTCTTTAACAATTTACAGCTGACTGCAGAGGGTTTTATGAAACTACATAATAATAGCACCAACTGTATCAGTTGGTAATGCCAGATGAGAGCCTCAATGTGTTTTAGAACTGACTGGACCCCTCTTTGGAAACTGTCTATATGTTGTTGAGAAATACTGAGGATGTTATGTAATTTTTAACAAGGGAAAGTAGCTGCTGAAACTACTGTAACACATCTGACTGTACAGCTGGGGATTTTGTGTGGGAATTGAGGAGGAAAAGCAGAGACACCAATAATAATGCAATCTTACAAGTAATGTTTCAACTTGAATGCTATAGAGCTGGTACTAAAATGGCCCTCCCAGTGCTGGTGTGAAATACGCAGAGCAGCCCTTTCTATGGAGGATTCACAAGAGATGCGGCATTCCTTAAAGCTGGAAGCATCTCATGGAAAGTAAAATGGCTGCTCAAGCATTTGAGCCTGGATAAAGCCAAAGATGTGCAACTTTCTTTATCTGAAAGGTGGAAAGCCTGTGTTCAGGTGAAATTTGAGTGGTGGCCATCACTGAAAGGAATGAAAAATGAAAAATGGGATGACAAATGAAATACATGAAAAGAAGAGGTGGTGTTGGGCCAGACAGATCACAGAGGGAGACACCAGACAATCCCAAAGGGCACAAATTGGGACTGGGAATGCCTGAGGAACGTGTGTTTGTCCTCCTTTCCTGCAGACAGGTAGAGAATTTCTGACTGGTGTCTCAAGCTCAGGTTGCAGGAAAAAGGACAAGACAGAGGGCATTTTTACAAATGTCAAGAACTGCTGCTAAAGGTGATCTATTCTGAGCAAAGTGGCTCAATGGGACTTGGGTTTGTGTTTTTAAGAATACTTTAAGTGACTTGGAAATACAGAGAGACCACGTAAGCTTTTAGGTTTCTTTGGAGCTGATTGTAAATGAAGAAAAACTCACCCTGGACTCCATGCCAGTCATTGCAAAATATCCAAAAGCTAGGAAGCATAGAAGAAGTGTAAAGCAGGGTTTTATTTGACATCTTAACTAATGATCTGGAAGAAAGAACAGTAGGTTAATTAAGTTCATAGATTGGATTATATTACCAGTGATAAAGTGGACAGCAAAATAATATAATAGGGCCTACAGAGATCCAAAATTCCTGAACAGGAAAGGGCAAAATTCAGCTACACTGGTAGTCTAAAACAGATGCTGAAGGGGAAAGTAAGCTGGAAAAGCAGAAAACAGTGTCACGATTCAAAACATATAAAGGTATAAAACCTAAAAATATAATGAGGAAACAGGAACCTCCTCTGTCCTACCTCACGTTAACTGTGGGTTACCTATAGTTTATGTATTGTAAATTATGACTTCAGAACCTAACCAAATACTCCCAAGAGTAATGGAACTATGGCCATTCAAAAATGAACAAAACAAAGCATCATCCTTCTGAAGTCAAAGAGAATTTACAACATCAGAAAAATAATATTTTTGTATGCATATATTTTTATTAACATTATAACACAAAATAGATGCCCTGAGCCTATTAATATACATTCTAAAAAGTTTTTCTCAGGTAATATTTAAAGTACCTAGGTAAACAAAAGATCCTTCAGAGGAACACTTTCTTTCTTTGTTGCTAAGATAACGTGACTTAGGACATGATAAAAGTCAGTGGTGAAAGAGGTCTGTTTCAAAACAAAACAAAGGAGGAACACTGCTCTAACATCTGCGCTCTATGGCCAACTCCATTTCATGTCTCCTTGCAAGAAGCTGATATAAGCTGCACTGGCTGTAGGTTCCAAGTTTACCATTTTTATGGTTATCCTACTGACTGTGCTGTATGATTTGCTGGGTATTCAGTGTGCCACTTCATTGACACGGGAGCAAGTGTACAAATAATTATTTGATTGTTCAAGCATATAATTTTCTCGACAGCACCTAGAAAGAAGTCCACAGTTAAAAGACCTTTTCAAAATTCATTTCCATATAAATTTTATTTTGAAAAAAATCCTTATGTAAGTACTATTCTCTTGAGACCATGTTGTCTGATGAACTGTGGTCATAAGTAAGTGATCATGTGCTATAAGAAGAAAATTCCACTTATTTTTATGTGAAAGAAAACCCAAGAGCTCATATTGGGAAATACTGGTTTTTAGTTATAAGGGTTTAATTATAAATGAATAAATAAATAAACAAGAATTGGGAAATAAAAAAAAAAGGATCAGGTTATGGTAGAGTATATCTATGTGTTGCAATCTACGCCACAGTGAGAGACTCAAACAGCCTGCAAGGCATATGAAGATGATTCATATTAATGGACTATTTTATTAAGATGCAGTATGGTTGAAGGCCACAGAATAGCAACATTCTGTCAGATACACAGTAGTTTATTGAAGTCTGATAATGCTGGAGGGCACAGAATTTTAGCCAAGTTACATTTTATTTGACTGCAGTCATATTAGTGTCTGCACTAGGATACATGTTTTCATACACAATGTTTTGCCAGACAACACATTATGTTCTGTTTAACAGATA
Organism: Pomatostomus ruficeps; assembly: GCA_013400735.1. Taxonomy (NCBI): domain Eukaryota; kingdom Metazoa; phylum Chordata; class Aves; order Passeriformes; family Timaliidae; genus Pomatostomus; species Pomatostomus ruficeps. The sequence goes on from VYZT01022111.1 coordinate 61,314, forward strand.
TTGCCGTACTGATTTTCTTTCTGGGTTTTTTTTTGTTTTGTTTTGTTTTTTGGGTTTTTTTTGTGTGTGTGTGTGTGGTTTTTTTTTTTTTTGGTCGGTTGGTTTTTTTGTTGTTTGGTTTTTTTTTTTTTTGCTACTCCTAGGAATGTTGTAATGGGATTCTGCACGACAGTAAACCTGGCTTCCAGTGCTGTGAGGACAAGTACATTCCATTTATTCTTAATTCACCAGGGGTTTGCTGTGGTGGGCAGATACATGCTGTGCAACCGAAACATCAGTGCTGTGGTGGTTATTACACCCAAGTCTTAGTAGGTAAGAGACATCTCCTTTCTACTGCTTGAATGAAACAAAGCAGCAAAGTTGATGGATTTGTTAAACCAAGGAGAATGAAAACAGCAAATGTGAGATTTATCAAGATTTCTAGATGTCTTCCAGAGCTGTGTTCAGTGCAAAGAAAATTGCACTCGCTTTGCCTTCTAAACACAGTACACTCTGTTTATACAAGAAAGGCTTAATTGATGAAACCTGATGATTGGGTCATTTCCCAGAGAACTAATTTATGCCAAACTATACTTAATTGCAGTAAGTGCTGCATAATGGGAAGGGCAGTTCTGCTTAATAGGAACACAGTCAGGCAATTTAGTGGTGAAGTTTAGTTCTCTGCTTGACTTGACCCCACATGATTTTCCATAGCCATTTCTGTCATGGAACAATTGTTAGCATTTGGTGTTGCTGTTCTGGATTACATCACTTCTGCTTGTTTCTACATTGTTTCTCCTTTGTTTCCTCTAATGTTACAGATCAAAGTATACATCCCATGTGCATTAATGATGATGGTAATTTATCCTTTTCTTATTCTCAGAGTGGTTTGGGAAGTTTGCCAAAACTGTGCTTCTGTGTTACTGTCCAGAATTTGGTTTTCCAGTTTGTTGGTGGGTTGTTGTTGACAGGGAAAGGGAAGAAAAGGGGGAGGCGAGATCCCTTTCATGGGGGCAGCGTTCAGAGCGGATAACTCTTTGCAGGGAGTTGTCAGGTTAGGGGCTGAAATGCTACCATTACTCACGAGTTGGCACATGTTCGTAGGCTCAGAAACGCTTGACATTTTGCCAACACGCTCAGCACATCCCAAGTTCTGATCTTTTGAAAAGCAATTCATATATCACAATGTTAGAATGCCTTCCATGATGTCATCAGAAAAATGCTATCACATGAAAGAACCAGAGAAGAGTATTTTGCTGACCTCATTAATCTCAATGTACTGAAATGGAGAGATTATACTGTGACCTCTGTCCCCATTCAGTGGTCTGTGTTAACTAGCTTAATGTTGTTTACATCAAGAAAGAAAAGCACAGTGGAACAAAATGTCTTATATCTGAAAGCAGTTCTTGTTCAGTCAGCAGTCCACAAGCATGAAACAGTGAGTGTTTGAACATGATTTTAAACAATTTTTTTTTAATAAGTATACTTGCTGCATTATTTTTCTGTACTCTAAAGGGCAGCAACATGAACTCTGTTGGTTACTTCTTTCTTTTTTATTTTTATAAATATGCTAATAACTTCAAGCTAAATGTTAATGTGGGTCATTCTTTGATAAGGGTAACAATTAACTGGTAAGACTGCATAGTAGTTTTCAGAGGGAGAACATTTTCAAGCCTAGCTTGGAATGGATCCCATTTTTAGAGGTTAATGAGAAGGTTACTGATCCTCTGTGTCTTATGTCTAATAGTTCTTTAAAAAAAATAGTTTTATTTCCAATAGATGTAAGCTACATTCTGTGTTTTAATACTTTCTTTGTGTCACAACTAAATTAGCTTCCAAGGAATGCAGGAAAATATGAAGTACCTAGATGGATTATATCTATTATACTCTAAAAATTTGTTCTCATGGTTTTTTTTGTTTATTATTGACTTTATTTGATAAAGTTATTTATACAGGAAACTCTCTAAGCATACATATTTCCCAGATGTTGTTTGGCCAGCTCGATAGCTCGGGATGTGCTGAAGCACACTGGGCTGGAGGCATGAAGATTACAAATTAGGAAGGCAGAATCTCAGTTTCTGAAACAGTGGTGCACAAAGAAGTGCAAACATCCCTCCCAGAACTAAGATGGGAGGCAGAACAAATAATGCTACTACCACCCAGGCACCTCTTTGGCAAGGAATGTGGGGAGAAAGGAAAACACATCTGTTACAATCTCAGTGCTTGTTTATTTCTGACAAAAGCTGCATTGATTTTAGAGCTCTCTATCTCTAATTCCCAACCCTTCATAAGAAAAGGACTTGAGATATTGCTTTAAATGAGAAAGATGAGTTTTAAAAATCAAAACAAATTTCTTTGATTAACATTCAGGAATCAAAATACTTTAATCAACTCTACTACCTATCTCCAATAGCAAAACAAAACCCCTTCTTCTGAATGACATTTGAAAACAGCAAACACTGCAACACAGAAAAATAATATAAAAATATTAGAACATTGGATCAGGTCAAGTGCAGACACTAGTGAATGAAAATTATTACCATTTATCAAAACTTTTGTATCCTTTATAGCAGTATGTACTTTGTTTAAAGTACACAGCTTATTCCAGTCCACCCCACCCCACCATTACAGTGTCAGTCTCATTGGCAGTCTTATCCTAAGGTCTTTTCCTGCAAAAGATGATGATTTTGCTTAAGTAGCAGCCAATTCCACCAATTGTGATGGTGTTATTTAATTTTTAAAGTGGGTTTAATCCTTAAATTCTCTGTGGGATGAAGTCCTGAGAAATGCTCAAATGTGAGACACGCCTTAAGCATTGTGAATTAATTCATCAAAACAAGTGTGGAATGATTTTGAAGGAGATAAGGAAATTTCTTGCCAAGAATAAGTAGGCTGATGGTTCTATGAAACAGCAAGAATGTGCTATTCTTTACTGTGTAGCTGCAATTGTAAAAGGTTTTCAGCTGTTTAATTGTCATATGTACAGACATTATTTTCATTGCTCTTCTCAGCCTTGTGTCTGTCATGCTTGTGTTTTGATATCTTGCAGAGTCTTGGGCCTGAATTGATGAATGAACATTTCTTTAATCATTATTACAAATTAATATAATAGTTCTATAGCATTCTAAAGCACCAAGTGGTTCTGTGCTTTCACATGGAACATTCTGTACATGAAGCTGTGTGAATCCAGACTTGTTGCTATCTGATGAAAGCCTCTCAGGTATTTCAAGAGCTATAAATGGATAAAATCTTTAATTGTATTCTTCTGTTGACAGGAGAAGTATGCTGCCCTAACAGAGAGGAAAACAGAGTTTCAGTTGGAATTGGTGACTCCTGCTGCCAGGGAATGCCTTACTCCACATCAGGCAATCAGATCTGCTGTGGTGGATCCCTGCACGACAGTTTCAATCAGCAGTGCTGTGGTGGAAGGGTTGTAAGCATGGACTCGGTCTGTTGTGGTGATGAAAAGGAAGGGACTGCATACAGACCTCTCACAGGTAAGTGGTAAGTCCTCAAGAAAGAAGAGGTCTTCATCTTTCTAAATCTCTTGTGACACCAACTGTTCAGAAGTGGCACATCAGGTTTAAAGTTTGTGTACCAATTTGTTAAAATATTGTTGCACTTTAGTCACCTATTTTGCTATACTGCAAAACGCTGTTCTCTCAGTAATCTTCTTTGCCTTTGTGCAAAAGCTGCAGGGGCTGGAGAAATCCAAAAGAAGTGCATGATCTTTCCTTATGCAAGTCAGGAAAAAGTCCCCCCTCAATGAGATTAAATTGACCACCTTGTGCCGCCATGCATCCCAGTGCAGGGATTTTCCATTTGCTCTGGAAATGTGGGGTTAGTCACCCGGAAATTGAATATTGCAATGCTATTTGCTGGATGGTCTATGTCCCTCCCTTGTGTTCATCCCTTGCATGGGGGTAAACCTGCTGTAGTTTAAAATTAACAAAAATTAATCCCCAGCACTACTCACTGGCTCATCTGGTGTATCCCATTAATTTCTTGCAAATGATAGGAAATTACTTCATCATTCAGAGGTAGAATCTGAACCCTACTTCCTCGTAAAACAATCTGTGACTATCTGATGTCAGAGATTGGAGGTATTATTACAAAACCGATTCAGATATTTTCAGGTATCTTTTCTTTCCACAGTTATTAGACAAATTCTATCCCTTCAGCCTTAGACTTTCTCAGCCTGAAAAAAAGACTTCAGAAACTATTGTGGTCTGAAAAGGGAGCCTGATTTCAAAACACAGAAATAATGAAGGTTTAGCAACCAGCTATACCTGGTGCACAGAGCTGAGTGATGGTGCATACCAGTTCGAGCCTCTAGTTGCACAACTAAGAATCTTTATATATAACCAGGAATCCAGACCTGAAGACTGAACTCCTCCTTTCCCCCCAGAATAAGGTCTGTCTTCAGCTCATTTTTTGTATCCCCTGGACCCTTCAGTGGCTGTGGTATTAGGAACACCCTCGTTGGGTGCTGGCTATCAGGACAAGCTAATCAGAAGAACATTGCCATGGTTTTTGTGGTTTCCATGCTATCCTTCCCTTCCAGTGGTGACTCATGGCGTGTATGCTGTGAGCAGCACTGCTTGCATGATTTTAACTCCCTCCCACTGTGATCCCTAATTGCGCTTGATCTACAGCATCCATGCTTACAATCCCAGCTTTGAGCAAGGCCCTCTTGCATAGCCGCACACTGTGTGGCTGCCACAAGACAGGGCTGGCTCATAAAATATCTCTTTATGTACTTTATTACTTAAACTCTTTTATTTGCCTGCAGGAGCCCTTTAACAAAATCACATTGAATTGACTTTCTCACACCAAATCAAATCTCCCTGGTCCCAGTTCAGTTGTCTTTGTCAATATGTATTTTATAAATGGAGTGAATTAACAGATGCTGTTGGAACAGAACTGCTGGGGTAGCATTTATGTTTTTACTGCTCTCTCTGGGCAGATGAGTTGTGTAGGAGTGTAATACAGGTATCTTGGGATGAAAGTTATGTTCTTCATTTCAGTATATATTCTTAACAGGTTTTTTTTTTCTTTAAATAGATATATTTAAAATACCCTTATATCCCTCTTTTTAAAATGTGTTTAGCCTGTAGCACTCCATCATTTACACTATTTTTCTCCAGAATGTGTTGAGATGACACTTTTTTGGCTATTAAAAAAGAAAACAGTGGTTTTTTTCATCGCTTACAGGTTTTCTGTGAGGACTTTATGCTGTGAGCCAGCACACAGCTGAACACAAATACAGGTTTGAAAGATGAATTAGCACCACATTTGAAAAGAGATCATATTCTTTTGTATTAAGCATAGAATAGATTGTGGTTTCTTATCATATCATATAGATCATGCTCAATTAGTTTTTGCTTAATTTCTTGGAGTAATTCAGCCTTGCTAAATACATCACAAAAATGCACAAGCCAGGCACAAAAATCTACCTGCTCTCTATCCTAATTACTATAATGATTCTAATGGAAAAAATGCTTTTACATAAAAAACATAATTTACTTATCATTGGCAAATGAATAAGTAGAATTTTGCAAGAATATGGTAATTGGAAAGCTGATCTCATTGTCTGGAAGGAGAAGAGGTAACAGAGTGGCTTTATGCAAAAACTGAATTGCTTCTGAAGCACTGTTTGTGCTTGGCAATGAATGGCATAGCTAAAAATCTAATGACAATTTAAAGCTTTTGTTTGAGAGCTTTAAGTCCTTCCAAAAAAAGTGGACAAGAAAAAGTTGATCACTAAAAGTGCAAGCCTTGTACACAGTATTTTTTTGTTGCCTGACCAGTTCAAAATCAGTGTCTTTCTGCTGAATCTAGACCCAGGTTTGCACTAAATGTTGTTTTAGGGGCTTGAATCACAGAACTTTCTCATTTGCCATTGCATACCTTTTTCAGAGACTCTGCCCTGCAAAAAGAGATGTTTTGCCCATCACACATTACTTTTTTCCCTTTTATTTATTAATTTCTCCTTTCTTAGGTTTTCTTTTTCGCCCCTTGTTGGCCTTATTTAGTGGGGTGACCATAGAGACATCTACTGGCAAAGGCTGGCAGTGGTGTATATGCCGATCCTGAGCCCCACTGTGCAGTGTGATTATCCAAAGTTCTCTATTTCTGGCTATAAAGGATAATGTCAGCTAAAACCACTCTTGGATTTTCTCTCTCTCTGTCCTTTTTTTTTTTTTTTTCCTTTTAATGCCACTATACTGACAATCCCAGACTCATGAAAGATGATGCTTTGTACTGTTGTGGTTCCTGATCTGTAAGAGTTGCAATACCCACATGTAAGCCAAGGATTTTTGGAGTAGTTTGCAATGTACACTGGCTCTGTATTTTGTTGATCCTCTATTCTGGCTCCAAAGGCTAAGCCTTTTAATACTCATTTTTCCCTTTTGAAAGCATTGGTTTTGCAGATTTACTAAATTAGTAATTCATCACTCAGCTAGGTTTATAAATTTTTTCGGTTTCTGGGGATGAACATGAAATAATTGTTGACAGAAATCAGTGTTAGCAGGAAGTGTCTTTTCCAGCCCGTGGATTTTCTTTTTGCTGTAATGCATTATGTGCCTATGAAACATAAATATATAAAATATGACACACACATTCCAACTGAGTTACAAACAAATAGTTTGCATTTTGATAATTTGCTGAATTCAGCAAGGGTTTGTAGGAGTTTCTGGATCCTTAAGCAATTGAATAAAGTGATTTTTAGAAGGCAAATCAATCCATCAATATTACTTGTTCCTATTTTGCTTTTCTTGGAGCATATTTAAAATTGTACATTTGAGGTGTCAAGGTTCAGGAGTCAAGTGCTACATGTGATAAATTAAGGAAAGGTCAGAGGCTATGCAATGCAGTTTCAGAAGATTGTCTACCTCTGCCTTTGCAGCTCATTCATGCTGAAGTGATGCACTCTGGGAATTACTACCAAACTCTGCTCTGCAACATCTGCTCTCCCTAAGTGAGTTAGTGCACGTCAGACATCTTTATGTCAGAATATTGCAGTGATGGATGCAGTCTTCAGAAAATGCTGCATAAAAATCTGGTGTGCCGTTCTGGCCATTAAGTGAAATTACTATTTAAATTAATGGCGCTGTCACAGTTTATCTGTGCAAAGAATGAACGCTGATTAGGGTATTAAGTAATTAGCAATTTATCACACTGGAACAAGGTTGATAATAATTAAAGAAGTAATGGTTTACCAAAGAAACTAGAAAGGGAGTCACTTCTTGTTATGTGAGTAAAATCCTGGCTGAAAAATTTAATTCAGTTAAACAAAGATGAGGTTCACAGTGAAAGAATACAGCTTTGTTTGTTTCAATAGAAAAACAGTTCGTTATCAAAATTTTAGTTTGCCTGTCAGAAGTCCCTTGGGGCTGTCTGAGTTGCTTATTAGTGTTGAATTGAGTCATTTTCTGCATTAATTCTCTGTTTAAAATTGGTAGAATGCTAGGACAATTTGGGAAAAGGGTGTGAACAAGAGGAAATATTTTACCTCTTGAAGAGCTGGTGATCACAGTTTGATTGCTGTGAATAGAACCAGCCCTGAAAAGAAGTAAAGTATGCAAGTAACATCACCATTTTTAGTCATTCCAGTGATTGGAATGAAATGTTCTGAATACTTTAGCAGGATCATACCTTCAAAGATTAATTTTCATTATGTATGACTTCTAAGAGAGATTTGCTGCAATAAATGGCAGTAAAAAAAGTGGCCACTCTTGCACATGTTTTAAATGCCTACATATGACAGAAATTATGTCAAACACAAACTACTTTGTAGATGTAACAGTATATCACAGCCCTGTTTTTTGTGTGATACCTTCCAAGTTCAATTAATAATGAAATTTATTTCATTTCCAGTTATTGAGGGGTTTCTAGTGTTTGGTTCTGAGTTAAAACTCACTCTTTTCTTGAGATGGTGTTGGGTTCAACACTGGTATTTCAGGTGATTATGTGGAGAATTGCAGTGGTTATGATGAGCTTTTAAATTAAAAATGAAATTATTAAAACCAGAAGAAAAGACAGTGCAATTAATTTTGGTAGCCTATCAATGCCACTATAGAAATGCAAATGACATTTAGATATCAACTTCCTGAAGAGTAGTTCTCTATATTAGATGACTGAGGCTTCACTGTGGGTATTTTACAAATGACCCATTCAATTCTAGCTATCTAATGTGAACCCCTGCTTTAAAATCTAAAATATGTGATGAATTCTGGAATTCTAAGATGCACTGTTGGAAGATTGCTCATGTGAGGGGGGTATGAAGGAGACCTGAGTAGAAAGTACATGGAAAGCTTTCTCAATTTCCACATTCTACAGGAAAATTTAATCAACAATCCATCTCCAGCCTGCTGTGCCTGGTACATTGGTGTGATATTTCACAGGAAAGTTCTTAAAAAAGTTCAGGAGTGGTGAATGTTGATTGAAGTTTACTCCTCTAATTCTTGATTGTTTTCAGTAGGTCTGGAAGTCAGGATGCTGACTTCAGTCACCTCACGTTTGAATTTAATCTCACTTTAGCTAAATCTGCATAATTCCAGCTGCTCGTGGGTTTATGCCAAGATATATTGCATCATGAGATTTCTCCTTTCTTATCTATTTATTTATTGACTTACATTTCATACACAGACTTTTTTTTGCTTGTTTGTTCCTTTCAGGGATGTTCTGTTGCGGGCAAGAGTACGTGAATAAGTCAGATACCATATGCTGCTCAGGTTCCAGTGGTGAGTCCCTAGCACATGTTGGAAAGAATGACCAAGTGCCAGTAAAATGCTGTGAGACTGAACTTATTCCAAAGAGCGAAGAATGCTGTAATGGAGTTGGATATAATCCTTTGAAATATGTTTGCTCTGACAAGATTTCAGCTGGAATGATGATGAAGGTAATTGATAGAAAATCTCTCGGTAGCTCTGATTTGATGATGGAAAGAGAAATACACTGTTCGTAACTATTTTTCTAAAATAGGAATATAAAAACTCTTGTGTGCATTATTCATTTTCACATTACATCCATATTAATACCGAATGAGTTAGCCATGATTGATGTTATTGCAATGAATTCTAAAGGAATTAATAATGATTAGCTGCCTCTGTGAAGTGTTGCCCAGCACTTCAGATTAGTACAGTGGCTAAAAGCTGGCATACTAACAAGGCTGACATGTATAGCCAGTTTCCATTCTGTGACCACTATTTCTGATGGTGTTCATTAAGTGGAAATGAAAATTGAACTGGCCAGTTCTGAAGTACAAGTACACTAAAACATTTCAATTTGGGCAGGCAGCAGGACATGATTCCCCAACCCCCTAAAATAAAAAGGCAAAAATAAAAATAAAGCAATTGACATTTTCTTCATTGACTTAATCCTGATCCTACAGAAAACCAGTGGCCACTTTGGCATAAATTTCAGACGTACTAGGATAGGTCCTTTCATGCCTAATGAATTACAGAGTTTTTCTCATTCTATTTTAATGTCAGAGTAAACTAAAGACCATAAAGGCTAATTTGGTCTTTTCCAAGAGTGCCCAGTGACTGTAGGCATCAGCATGAGACAATTTT
>VYZT01022112.1:0-31896 GCA_013400735.1 Pomatostomus ruficeps
TGTTGTAGGCAAGAAAATGGATTCAGCATGCAAATCCACAGAACCGTGAAGCAGGGAAAAAATAAGTTACATAAACTTGATGTAGGTTAGAAAAGACAAATAATGAATGTTGTAAATAGGCCACCCTTAAGCACAATAACGGTCTGTGCTGTTAAACTCATAACCTAAGGGCCACACCTAATTTTCATGTGCATTGAGATTTATGTCAGGAAGGTAAGCTCTAATTGCTGCTATGTTGCCTCGGGCTTGATGACTGCTTTTATTGTAAAAGGGAGGAGGAGGAGGCATGTCACAATGTATCTTTATTTATATTTAAGCAACTCCCAACAGAAGACCTTACTGGTATAACAAAACGAAATATACATTATGTATATATTTATGTGTAACAAACATAACATAATGTGCCTGTTCAGAATCTGGTTTGAACTCAAGAAGTAAAAAGGAGAAATTGCTTTGGAATTTAATGAAATCTGTGATATATATACATACAGTCTGTCCCATGTAGTTACTGAGGCACAAAACATTGACTATGTATGTGCTCATACATTCTTTGGTTGCAGTAAAGCACTTTTAGGGCTCATGTCTATGTTACTTGTGTTGAACCACAGCCAGAGAATCTCCATTTGTCTCATCACTTCAGTCTTTGGGAAAGAGATTTGGAACAGATGAAAAGAATTAACTAAGGGGCTGATGGTATGAAAGACTACAAATGATGTGTAGTCCTCTGGTGTTAGCCTGAAGAAGAGTTGTTCCAGTCCTGTACCTCTAGGGCTTCTTACAGCACTTCATAATGCCTTGCAGCCAGCAGCATCCAGTGACCTTTAAAGCCACAATAGACTCATCAGTGTCTCACATTCCCATTCTCACAGTACTGAGGAAAGGAAGTTGAATGGATATGACTGAAATCCTTTGTTGCTATGTCCCTGACTCTGGGGATGTTTTTGTTGATCAATGCTCAATTCAAATAATATTTGAATTGAGTGTAAATACTGGAATTATATATATCAAGTTTGAACATTGCTTTGGGACCTTTTCTGATGCAGACACATCATACTGTGTCTGCATCAGAAAAGTTTAAATTACAGACTTTGAGGTAACTAGTTTTTTTAATATTATTACAATAATTCTTTCTACTTAAATAATATAATACCCAATTCCACATACTAGAGAATTAGTAATAAATCCTTCTGAAACAATGCAGAAAGTTCATTCTTTCAAGTGGTTTTTCATTATGCTGTTAATAACTCTATTACAAATTAGTGCTGTTTCTTGTACTACAGACACACATTTATACTATGCTATTAGGTATTATTTTCAAAAAAAATATGAGAAGGAATTACAGGTTTCTAATAACTCTAAAGTCATGATAACTGAAGACAGCAAGGAAAAAGATAAAGGCATAAAGATATTCTGCAATGCAGGGAAATCCCACTGGAAAACTACTCCATAGAATACAAAGCCTTTCCAGTAAAAAGCGTTTATGTGAGACAGTAAGAATAGTGAGAAATTCTGTCCTACTGAGCTATGAGACACCAGCAATCACTTTCATGGAAAAAAATAGGGCAAAACAGAAGAGATAAGTGATGTGCTACCACCCAATGCAAAGGATTGTATGCATTAGATCTCTAAATGTCACTCATTTTCAGATTGTAAGTACACAAATTAATTACAACATATGTTTACCTCTAGTATTCAAACTTTAAACAAAATGTCTTGTTTTTCTAGCAAGTATGTGAAATTAAATGTTCCATGAAGAAGTTCTAAGATGCCTAGTTATAAAAGCAGATGAGAGCTAGCTGCAGTAAGCCAGGAAGGCATTTTATGAAGACAGTTTTGCTTCTTAAAGAAGACAAGGACACTGAAAATTACAGTTCCCTTTATTTTGTTCATTCTTTCCTTCTTCTTGTTTGGACATAAAAGCTGCAATTATTTTCAACATGTTACTTTTTCTTACTGGAGAAAGCACAAAGCACTTAAGGGAGAATTACTTCTTCTCTTTGCAGGTAACACCAAAACATAAAGTAATGCTGTTGTAATCTTGGCCTAGTTGAAATTCAAAGAGACCAGTAGTGGACTGGTGTTTTTGTCAGTTATTTCCAATTCAGAGATTTATAAAATGCTGGGGATAAATGACAGTTTCAAATTTCCTGGTGTCTGCCAGGCTCGTCCAGTTGTATTCTTCCAGCTCTGCTTTGAAAAGATATAAAGACCAGACCTTCTCTCAGTCTATTCTCCTGAAATAGCATCAGGAAGAGCTCCCTTACACTCCTGAAACTCTAGCAGCTCTCTAACATGCATTTCAGTTCTGCCTTCAGGTGGGATCAAGCTTTCCTCCTTTATAAGACTAAGCAGAGATAACACACTACTGAGTCATTAGTGAACAAAGGTGACTTTACAGCAATCATCTCAGACAGTAAATCACTTTGCACACTGTGCCACAATGATGCTAATTAAACATGAAGCACTCAGTCCAGCCCATATTTCAGCTGAAGAATTGCCACTGAGGACAATATTACACCAGCAATAAACTTGACCTAATGTCCTTGGAAAGATCACTTCAGAGTGCCAATTCTGAAAAAAGACATAGAGACAGTGGTGAGACACAGAGGAAGGAAGAGGGCAGTAGTTCAGACCTCTTCATATGGACAAAATTCGCTGATTATGTCCTGGAGATTCCTGCCTCATTTAAAATTTAAATTAACCACACAGCTCAGCCTTTGCTTCTCATACTGGCACTTGGTTGCTTTAAAAAATATTCCATAGCTAGGCAGATTAGAAAAAGAAAAGATTTTTCCCTCACCCAATCTCACAAATTTTTTTTTCTCTTGAAGCAGAGGGAATAATATGGCCTTCCATATAACCTTTGCAATAGGATTGAAGGTTTGACTTGCCATTGAGTTCTCAAAAAATCTGTGAATTTCTCAGAAAAGTATGTTTCTTCTGATAAAAGGTAAAAGAGGAGGACAGAGGAGAAATCATTGTCATGAGAGTGTCAGTTGAGTGAAGATACTTCATAAGGGTCATGAAGACAATCAGGGGGCTGGAGCACCCCTCCTGTGAGGAGAGGGTAAGAGTGTTGGGGTTGTTCAGCCTGGAGAAGAGGAGGGTCTGGGGAAACCTTTTTGCAGCTTTTCTGTACTTAAAGGGGGCTTATAAGAAAGATGAGGACAAACTTTTTAGCAGGGCCTGTTGCACTAGGACAAAGGGTGAAGGTTTTAAATTGAAGAAGGGTCAATTTAGGTTAGGTATAAGGAAGAAGTTTTTTACAATGATGGTGGTAAAACACTGGAATGCGTTACCCAGGAAGATGGTAGATGCCCCATCCCTGGAAACATTCAAGGTGCTCTGAGCAACCTGATCTAATTGAAGATGTTCTTGCTTAGTGCTGGAGGGTTAAACTATATTTTTTTCTATGCTACATAAAAGTAGAATAGCCACCCAGGTTGAGTGTCTGAGAGAACTTTTCCCCTCCATATTTATTTTTTATTTTATTTTTGTTTCAGGGAGGGTTGTGGCAGGGTGGGAAGAGAAATGCAGTTTAAACAATGCTGGTTTAAACAGAGACTTACGACAACTCTGAAGCCAATGTAATAAACCACACCAGAATGTCCACTAGATAAGGAACCATAGTTGGATGGATTTCATGGAACGGCCAGAGGAGGCAGACAGCTTCTACAAATTCATTTCTATTTGTTTAGGTTGAATAAATTTCTAGTATGGAAATGAAAAGTGATAATTACAGTTTTTAGAAAATTTGGAAATTATCAAAATGGTGAGGGCATGATGTCAAGAGACTGATGAGAATGCTTATAAAAACAATGAACATTTTCCTGCCCCACACTCCACTTGCCAAAACAAATGAATTGAAAATTCAGACCAAACAACTCACTCCACTCTTCCTTTGATTTTTGAAAAGCCAAAATGAGATGCCTTATCTTCTTTTGTACCCACACTTTTTCTGGTACTCTTGCATTCTCTTGACTCTAATGCAAACAAATCTGATGATCCAATTTTCTGTTATTTTTACACAGATTTCTGTTACCTGCATCTTCTGTTATCTGCATGTCATATAGTTTGCAAGCTCCCTTGTTCTGCTATTGTCCAATCTCTTGACTTACTGTTATTCAGATTTTTGTTTCTTCAGAACACTTGAGGAGATGCACTGGATTGGCTACACCAAAGTCTGCTATCAAGTGAGTATTTTTGTGTAATTTATGGCCAAGCTGCATAAAAATATTGCTGGAACCTTGCTAACAAAATCTGCTGCTTCACTGAGCATTTTTAAAACAGCCAGTCATCAAGGTAGCTGAGCACGCAAACACATTTACACTTTTAAACATTTATCTAAAATGAAGTAAATGCAAATACCTTTTATACTTACTTCACAGTTGATAATGAAAAAAAGCTTCAAAGTAAAGTAAAATAAGTCAAAAAAGGCTACAACTGAAGAAAAGGAGACTGCATTCTGAGTAGAAAGCCTTTTCTCTGTTGACTGAATGCGTATGTCTTAACTACAGCTGTAGCTAGCTCAGAAATGCATTTGCAAGTGTACGGCATGTGGTATGTAGGGCTGATGCTAGACAGATTAGCACACTGTCAAGATTGAAGATAAGAGATTTTCTTTCACAGATTGACAGAAGAAGGATTAACATACAGTGGGGAACTAATGTCTCCTAATGAATATAAAAGATTTGCAAAAAGCCTTGAGCTGTGTGACTCATTGAAATCTCAGTTTACTATCTAACAGGAAGAAAAATAAAAAAGGAACTGAAAATGTTTTTAGTGTTTCATGTTCAAATAAAGAAAATAAATAGATTTATTTCAGAGAAAAGAAAAAAAATGTTCTGTTTCACTTCATCCATTTCTGTTTAGGTTTGGTTTGATATTTCTTACAAAATGGAAAGATATCAGAAAAAAACAATGGGAACAGGAAAAATTAATTTAAACAAAATTTTTAGCCCTTTCAATCTGGAGGCAAAAGGAAGATGAAGGGCACAAAATCTGGTGAAAGTTAAATTAAAAAAGATTTCTGTGATACTCAACAGTTTTTTATTATGGTTTTTGATTTTATGGCAAACTAAGCTGAACCTTAAAATTTAATTCAGGTGTACTCAGAATGCTCAGAAGACTGAGAAAACACTCTGCAAAGTAAATTTTGTATCAGTTTTTTTATCAAAACTTCACTGTGATTCAATGGAAAGCTAACTGAGAGTTTGAGAGGGCTTTAGCTCGCAATCCTAATAGCAGCTGCATAGGAAATGTAATGACACTACTTGGGATGTGTCAAAAGGTGTGATGGGGGATAGAAGTTATTTTCTTATTATTTCTTATTTTTTTTAACTGCCAGTGACAGAGTGAGAATATTCATATAGAGTAAGGCTTGAGATCTCTCTCTTTCACAGCTAAATCAGATTCTAAATGCCTACAATCAACACTTTCTTATAATCTCTTGAATTTTACATTTTTAAAGATTATTTTGAAGTAAAAAAGTGCAAGATTTTTTATTTTTACTTTCTAGGGGTATGGAATCTGTGAGGCCACTTATCTTAAGTCAATGTAATGCTATAGCAACAGCTGCTGTCTAAGCTATCCCCAGTATTAAAAAAAGTCCTTTTGTGAAATTACTACTACATTTGCCAGTCTTGTAATGCACAGTCTCTCATGGAACTGAGTTTCCTTTCTCCAAAGCTAGACTGATTTTAGCTGAGTTTCTATCCTGTCAACTGATTCTTTTGGCCATTTCAATGAGTCAGGAAAAGCCTAGGCAAAAATATTACGAGAAATACCTGGGTGAGAAAGCAAATGTCAGCTATCTGTGCTTAGCACATGCTAGGGTGCCATGCCAATATGTATTTCAACAAGCAAAAAGTATTCCTTACTAGGATATCAAGAAAGTGTACAGAGCTCTGCAGCTACTTTGATTGTATTATATCACATACCTGTCCATTCCAGTAGCACATAATCTTGAAATGAAAAACTCCACAAGAAGTATTTGAGGTTGAACATTTTTTGTGCAAAATAGGCTGGAAGAGCATAACCATGTTTTCATTATTATTGAAAGGGTATTATTTAGATTGTATACTTTTCTGTGCAAAGGCAACTGTATTTTGCCTGCATGCTGCCATCTGCAACACCTCCATTTCAGATAGTCAGTATCAGCAACTCACAGGTGTGTAAGTAAGCTGGCAAAATAAACTTCGATCATTGTCAAATCCTAGTACTGTAGGAGTGTATGCTGCATAGTGCAGACTTCATGACAGAAAGACACTTTCATTTTAACTGTCAATACTCATTTTGTTTTTAATAGTATATTTTCTCTTCAGAAATTCAGTTTCATTGTACCTATCCCCACTTTCTTATGTACTGTGTTCTATTACTTATTCTTGCTGGTACAAGATCCTATGCATCACTGAATCTTTCTATTCAGTACCCTCCTATTTTTTTTGTTTCCTCAGTCCCTTCCTCTGAGTAACATATTCTAGCCTGTAAGAGTGTGCAGTTAAATCTCAAGGCAAAGCTTAGGCAACTCAAAGTGTGTGCACAGGTTCCCTGTAGCCCTTTGGAATACTTGCCATGTGTTGTCAATTAAGAAGAAATTTCAGGCAGATATATTTTTAATGCAGTTTCCCTTTGTTCATTAGTCAAATAGATATTACATGAGTCACTGTTGTTGTTGTCTTTTTTTTGTTTTGTTTTTTTGTTGTGTTTTTTTTGTTGTGGGTTTGTTTTTTTTTTTTTTTTTGTTATCCTGTATAGGGTAGTAGTGGTAATTAGCAAAGATGCTACAATGGAGTGTGTGCAGAAAGAGGGGAGTGATGTCATTGCAGGTTCCCAGCTGGCAGTGTCAAACATAACATGCTCTGTCCCTCATCAGAATGTGTGTCACAGAACAAACATGAAGATCTAAAGGCTGCTGATGTGGAATCAGGGGCAATGTAAAACTAGTTCTAAGAGGTGTGCTTTGTATAAAAGCATTACCAAAGAAGCATTTCTCTGTCTTGAAATGGAAGATTTGATAATTTTGTAACATTTAATAAGTTCTTCACAACCTTAAAATTCCTATGAGAAACATATCTCTGTACATATAAAATATTTTTTTAAAGAATTGCATGTGAGAAAAGCAATAAAATCCCTTTTTTTTTTCTAGAAGGAGTAATAAAGGAGCACTGTTTGTGAAAAATATCTACCTTTCCTACCGCAAATATGGGCTTACTTTCACATCTAATAAACTAGATAATGGAACTGATTTCCTGATAACTAGTTGTGAAATTCTGGTAAACTTAAAAAACTTACTAAAAAAAAATATTATTTCAGCGTTCCAACTTAGATCTTTTCTGATCTGGGGGACAATCTAGTTTCCAGGTTTAGATGGCTTCATGATGTTTTCCAGTAAAAGAAACAATAATTTTCCCACACAGAATAAGGAACATATTGCAGAGAGTTGGAGGCAAAGAAACGTCCCAGTTTTTACTTATTATCTAGCCCTTCACCCCAGGAAGTGCAACTTACTGTTATTTCAGCCTTCTGTTTAATTATCCTTGCTGTAGCTCATGAAATAAGAAGGAGTAACAATGTCACTTGAGGTCAGATATTTTGGTTATTACTTGCAAAGTGTGCCACATTAACTGGACAGAATATTGTAAAATATGGAAGATAATAATGCAAACTGTTTAAATTTGACACAGGGGAGATAAATCCACTACCAAAATTATTCTACATTTCCTATAGAACAGAAAAAGAAAACATTAACAGCCAAAATTGGGTTATCTCCAAACTTATTTCCCCCTACAGAAAGGTTACTCTATTTTCATTATTTTCTGTGCAAAACATTTAAACTGTGTATTTGTCAGCATTCTGTGCTCAATCAGTTGGTCTTCTCTTGCAGTTTCCCTTTATGAAATTACATATTTATTCAATGAAAATGTTCCTACTTGAAAACGGCTTATTTTAATTTGATGGTTTATTTCCAATTTCAGATTTTTTTCAGTTTTTTAACTTTTTTTTTTATTCTCACTTGTTTTATATCTTTGATAGATTGTAGTGTAGCATATTTTTGATGCAGTTTTCTTAACTGAAATAAAATTTATTTTGTTATTCTACTTAACTTTTGTATTGTCATTGACATTGGAAATAAGAAAAAATTGATGTTCTATATTGTATGTACTGTTTTGTGAATTTGGATTTCTCATATCAGTAAGTATTGAATATGTATTTAATTTAGTGCCCTAAGTAGTCTTGAACTCAGAACTGGAATCTATTCCAAAATGTTTCTAGCAGGTGACTGGCTTAGAATCAATTTCTGTGTTCCCAGTGAGCTAAAACCTCAAACCTTTTGTCTTCAGTTATTGATCATGTGCATAGGGGAGCAGAGCAGAACACTTTCAGTTTTCCCACTCAGATGAGTAGTGCTCATCAGCATTTCAGAGAACTATTTCAGGAACTCTTTCTGAAAATCAGCCAATATAATTTACAAGTCATTAAAATCAACAAGGTGATGTCAGAATAGCAAACACTGTCCTTTAGAAGAGCTAGGCATCACATGCCTAATGATTCGGGTATTTACCCAAATGGGGCAAAATTTCATTAAAGTAAAGGTATTTCTTTCCACTGCAAATGTGAGTCACAAATGTACAGAATATTTGCCATGGCTTTTGGTGAAATGAAGTTTCCTTCCTCACGACTTGTTCCAAGCTCACAGCTGTCCCTAACAGAACTGAGTCCTGGAGCATTAAAGATAGAGCTGGAAATTCAGCACTGCAGTTTCCTCACCCTCGTAGATGTCGCTGAGTCTAGCAATATATGTAAATAGCTTTCCATATGTAGAACCATATGTAAACTTCTCCGCAGTTGAGGATAATAAAAACATTGGGGAGCAGGGAAACCTTTAAAATTACTGATGCATTCAATTTGTAGGTATGGAGAAAGTACATACATATTTAACCATAACTTGATTTTTTATTGATGTTGCTCTGTGCAGCATTCAGAGAAACCAGAAGTAGAATTAAACCTAAAATAAAGAATTTATTTTTATTTCAGTCAAAATGATAGCTATGCAACCAAGCTACAGATTTTAGTTGAATGTTTTTGTGAATTATGAAATATTCATGACTTCTTCAAAGGTTGCACATGGCTTAGAAAATATTATTAAATAAATTATGCATCCCATTCCTAACGGCATATCTGATACTTCTTTACCATATGCATTTCTACCTAGCATTGTCATTATTATTGTTCATTTAGTTTTAGCTGAGGCTGCATGATTTTGTATTGTAGAGGTGATAGTAAGAATTTTATAACCATTTGCTTTTATACCAGTATAAGTTATTGCTGCATACAAATCACGCTTCTGTTTTCTATTCCATGTGTCCCTTCTTAAAAAACTGATAAAAAAAAAAGAAAATTTTTTAAAAGTGGTTTTCAGAAAATATCATATTTCACAAATTTAAAAAAAGGCCACATTAATTTCTATTGATGATTTATAGCGGGAAAATTAAAAACTAAACAAAACTAAACAATTGTATTGGATTTGTATGGCCAGGCTTTGGTAGTGGGGGGGCTATAGGGGTGGCTTCTGTGAGCAGCTGCCAGAAGATTCCATGTCCAGCAAAGCCAGTGCTAGCTGTCTCCAGAAGGGACCCACGGCTGGCCAAGGCTGAGCCCATCAGAGATGGTGGTAACATTCTGTGATAACATATTCACAAAGAAGGGGAAAAAAAGAAGTTATTGGGCAGTTGTAATTGTGGCCAGAGAAAAGCAGGGTGAGAATATGTGAGAGGAACAGCCCTGCAGACACCAAGGTCAGTGAAGAAGGAGGGGCAGGAGGTGCTCCAGGTGCTGGATCTGAGATTCCCCTGCAGCCGCTGGTGCAGACCACGGTGAGGCAGCTGTGCCCCTGCAGCCCCAGAGGTCCATGGTGGAGCAGAGATTCACCTGTGGGCCATGGAGGAGACCCGTGCCAGAGCAGGTGGATGCCTGAGAGGAGGCTGAGAATCCGTGCTGGAGCAGGCTCCTGGCAGGGACCTGCAGACCCATGGAAAAAGGAGCCCACGCTGGAGCAGGTTTCCTGGTAGGACTTGTGACCCCATGGGGGACCTATGCTGGAACAGCCTGTCCTTGAAAGACTGCACCCCATGGAAGAGTGACTCACGCTGGAACAGTTTGTGGAGAACTGTAGCCCATGGGGTGGACTCAGAAGTTCATGGAGAACTGCTTCCATGTGAGGGACCCCATGCTGGAGCAGGGGAAGGACTCCTCTCCTTGAGCAATGTCAGGAACAACATGTGATGAACTCACTATAAGCCCCATTCCCTGTCTCCCTGTGCCATTGGGGGGAGGAGGTACAGCTGGGAAGGAGGAAGAGTTGGGGGGAAGGTGTTTTTAAAAGCTTATTTTGCTTCTCATTATTCTGCTCTGGTTTTGTTAGTAAACAATTCACCTAATACCCCCAAGCTGAGTCTGTTTTGACTGTGATGGTATTTGGTGAGTGATCTCTACTGGTCCTTATCTCAGTTCATGAACACTTCACTATATTTTCTTTCCCCTGTCCAGCTGTGGAGGGAAGTGAGAGAGAGGTTTTGGTCAGTGCCTGGCATCCAGCCACGGTCAACCCTCTACAACAACAAACCCCCAAACTCCTAAAAAGAAACCAATGTGTTCATTTCAATATTTTCTCATAGGTTAGGATTAAGTTAAGTAGATATTGGCTAAGATGACCACTTCGTCTTCTTTTATATATCAAAGACATTTCTGCAGTTCTTGTAATGTCAGGTTTAAACAGAAAGATGGCTGCAGCAGTATTTTCTTCTCCCTACTTCATCCAGTTGTAGACAGTACTAGTGGTTATATGTAACAATATTATCAAAGGGAGAAAATAAAAGGAATTCTCCACTTTTAAACTTGAAGAAACAAATATTTTAATTAAGTGAATTTTCATGGACACTGCAGAAGTTTTTAAAACAAAGTGGATGAAGTGTCATCAAAGGAGGTATTTGCCACTGGAGGAACTGTGGCACCATCAGCTGAGCCACTGTAATCAAAGGAGCAGCTTGACATTCAAGTCTCCATTCATCAAATCCTCACTTCACACTGCGATGTGAATACCAATACCAACCCAGGCTGCAAAGGTCTAGAAATCAACAACTGCTTCAGAATAGGTAAACAATAGTTAATAAAAACCAACAGTATTCCAAAGCTGCAGTGAAGTAGCTCAAATTTGAAAATTATTCTTGGCAGCTTTTCTACACAGATTCTTATGTCTGACTTTATGACTGAAAGCTTTTGGATAGTTCATGCACTTACAATAACAACACATCTGCAGTTTTTGTTGAATTGCTGGAGAGCTCAAGCAGAAAAAAACAAATCTTACCTTCACAAGACACAGCAATGGATCAACCCAAGAAAATCTCAACTGGATGAAAAAAAATAAGAAAAATTGTCATAATATTTTTCCCACCAAAGCAAAAAAATTGCAAGGAGAAATATTGCCTTTTTGGAAGGCAATTAGGAATGACATTAAAATGTCATTGGCCTAGGTTAAGAGAGAATGGGCAATGCAATATTCTCATTATACATGTTATTTTCAATTTACAGTGATGGAGTTCCAGTAATATTTTCTCACTATTAATCAAATTAATTTTTATTGCTTTTATTTCAAAACAACACGTGTGTTTGAAAAAATAAACAAAACCCATCAGATTTTGTTATCTCTAAAAATTCAAGAATCACTTTTCTACTAAGACAGAAAATCTGTAATGAATTCTTGTCCCTGACTTTTAATATCCCAAATCCCTAGGGTGAAATGACTTGCTTACAATACAGATTAAATCTACTGTTGGTTTACATAGAAGAGGGTGAAAATAAGCACAGATTCTTTAAGAAAACTGAAAATCTCTACTGTATTGAAAAATGTCCCAAACCATTGTTTGCCACAAGGATGAGCTATTCTTAGACAGATTCCTGTCCCCTCCCCTCTTGCTCTAACTTCCCTTGCTACCATTTTACAATAATATTATAATAATAATACTATAGTTCAGTATACTGGGATATAGTAGTATTATAGACAAGTACAGTTTAAACATGAACAAAATATTAGGTGCAGAGCCTGACATCTGAAATACATCTGAATTTGAACCCTGCAGCTATAGATTGTTGGAAAAATAGTTAAGAATTTCTGGAATACCTTTCCTTTAAGGATATCAAGCAGGATGTGATCCTACTGCAAGCAGTCACCTAAACCTTTTGCTCTTATGAAACAGAGAAGAAAACTGGACACTTGGACAATCTGTGGGTAATCAGAATTTTCCTGGGATGCCCACTGTTGGTCAGAGGGGTGACACACTGCTGTTGTCTTTCAGTCTCTCACTGCAAGAATCTTTTGACAAAGATCAGCTTCATAACACCCGATTTGGATACAGAGATTTATTCAACAGAGAAATATTTGCTTTTATAGTGTATATTTTTCCACCTGGCACACTGTCAAGATAGTCAAAGCCTGTCATAGCTGTGAATAGCCTGCCTGCCTTTGCATTCCTAGCTGTTGCTAAGAATTCAGCAACTAAAAAAGGAACAGAGAATCTGCACAGAATCCAGGTAACAGAACAAATAAACCCTTTTGAGGGTCACTGATCCCCAGGGATTTATCTTCTGCCATTTTCATGTGTCTGTTTGAAAGCCTTGATTGCAAACTATTTACTCGTACCAGTCTGAACAGTAATCCAGGAAAACATCAGCAGGAGTTACTGGAGCTTTATACAAAGCTTGAGGAGGGTGAATTATCAAACACATATATAAAGCAATAAGCCTTGAGTTCTTTCAAGAAACACTGCCTAATATGAACAGTGAGAAATACAGAAACGATTTGCGTAGATTGTGTGAAAAATGCTGGGGACTCCAGGAAGCAAGCTGTCTTTCTGAATAAAAGATCTAGTCATTAACAAAAAGAGTTGCCTTTAGCAGACAAACTCTTTGCAATAAATTGATACTGCTTTTTTTATTTTTTTTTCACCATTCTGTGCATCTGTCCCCTTTGGAACTGAATTATATTAGGAATCAGAAATATCAGTGTAGAGGTTTGCCCATAATTCAGTTATGATATGTTATCTCTTCATGATATTAGTCTGGGTTATATCATTAGTACAAGTCTGCACATTTAAAATATATTATGAAATATGAAACAAAAGAATTCAACCTTTTTATTAATCCCTTTTATATATCTTTGATAATACTTTTTCTTTGTTTGCAATGATTTAGACATAAGTATTATTATTTTAGTTCTTACCAGGTAGTTTAGGACACAAAATGTAGCACAGCAAATCTAGAACCTCAGTTTCTTGTAGTCCAGAGAAGTGAGTGATAGGGAGAAAAGGAAGAATTTAAAGAATATTCTTTATTTCATAGATTAAGGGCTCATAGGTTAATTTTGAAAGTTAGGTCCCTTCAGCAATCAAGCCCCACTAAAGTGGAATTCTTAAAGTGTGTGAGTATCTGCTACTTAGCATATAAAAGAAACAGGCAACATGCTAATGAAGTTACTGATACAGTTACAGAAAAATATACTTAAAATACCGAAAAAAATTCTAGAACAGGTTTAAAGTTTAGATGTACAAACTGGCAACTCATAGGAGAGGCCAGTCATGCTCAGAGGCAACCCAAAATCAGGAGGATAACCATGGCCAAGAGATATGGTTCTTCTGTGAGCAGGCAAAAGTACAGAAAGAAAGATTGCTGGGATATATCATGATGGGACAGAGAAAGGGGATGAAAAAACTTTGAAACAACCATCAACCAAATGTTCATAAAAATGAACACATTCTACATTGTTAGCTACCCACTGATAGAGTTATGGATAGTCTTGCAAGCCTGTTATTGCAAAAACAAATCAAAGTTTCATCCTTTAAATCTAATAGCTATGTGAGCTGATGTGTCTGTCTCACAGGTAAACCTTCAATTTTTTCTCTGCATTAATATGGAGAAACATTCTATTATGTTCCAAATTTCAGTTAAATCTGAAAAACCATAGTATTGTCTGAAAATGAAGTAGAAGTATAATGTCCTGGAGAATGTGTTGGTGAAGGAAATAGGAAAAATGAATGCCTTTCTTTTAATGTTTTTTTCTTTTGACTCAATTTATTTTACTTTATGAAATGATATTTTTAGCTGCGGATTAATTTAATTTGCAGACATATTTAATAGGTAACTGAGTGCCAAAATTGATTTCAATTTTTACAGTGACTTGGAATTCAGTTCTTTTATTTCTGGATGCATGAGTATGAGTTGAAAGGTGCTGGATAACAAAGGACATTTAATTTTCCTACAAAATATGAAGACTTCGATACACTACAGAGCACTTCAAACTCCAGGACCTGGAAGGCATTCCCAATTACCTGAATGGTGCCTTTCAGGTATTATTGTAGCAAGGGGGAAGAACAGACAGCAGAGTCGGGAAAAAAAAAAAGTTGAATGAATCTCATGGAAATTGCTGAGGGTTGTGAATATAAACCCTGTCTTGAAGTCAGATCACTGACCAAGAAAGGAAAAAACCACAAAAAGACAGAGTCCATCCTTAAACCAGTCTGAAATTAAGAGGAGGAGAAGTTATTTAGATATAAAATAAAGTACTATAATACAAATTCTTTGACTAGGATTCCATGCAGGAACTTTTGTGAAACAGAATAACTGCTCCTTTATTCAAATCACATCCCCTGGGTTCTGTAGCACCTTCTAACCCATACTTATCCCTGCAGATGAGGCACCTTGAAGTAGTAGACACTGACAGTGGTCGTCTCCCCTCCATCCTGTTGCATTCCTACACTCTTTTTGGGTGTTTCAGTTTAAAAAACCCTACTTGATGTTTCAGAAGAAAGCTAAAAAACTAAAATCATAAATCTGTATTGTCTGTTCAGGTATCCTTTCATTACACAGGAAGCCAAAATTTCATGTGTAACAGAAAAATTTATCTGTCCAGGTATGAATCAAAGTGGGGAGGGAAAAAAATCAAAAATAACTCCCTTCATGACAATATTACACAAGAAAAATCTTCCAAGGCTTGTGATTTAATTGTCCATGACTTATCAATAAAGACTACCTTGGATCTCTAGTAAAGGGCTTTATGCTGAGTTTCACTGAAGGATGCTATTTATTCTTTCCTCTGCTCCCTGTCCCTGAATCTCTTTCTCTCTATGAATGGACTGTGAGTACATTATTCACTGCTGGGTCCTCTATCTATATATGCCTCACTGCTATGTCAGAGTCATCCTCTCTCAAGTCAGTCACAGGTCTTGTAGGTGGGAGTGGAGAGAACATTTACAAACATTCAAAAAAGATGTTATCATCTCCATTGTGATATTCATGCAAACCACTCAGTGGCTGAACTGGTCATCGAATTTCCTTTAAGTTCTTTGTCTGGACTTCTTTTCCTATAGTGATGGCATCCATATTCTCCTTAGAATTTGCCAGATATTTATTGTGCAAGTATTCAATTCCATTCCAGACAGACTTCAATAAAGATGTCAACAGAAATTTCACAGACTTTGAAATTAAATCAGGACTACTGTAACAGGAGGGCAGAGATCATCATCATACCCTAACTTTCTAACAAGACACAGATGTATTTTGGAGTTTTTCGGGTAAATGTAACAATTTTGTTGCTCATTTAACATCAGAAGAATCAATGAAAAACTGCCTACTAGAAGCTTGAAAGCTTGCTGGAACCATTTCCTCCACTCCACTGACGAAAAAAAGCAACCAAAGAAACAAGTAAGAAAGAGGGTAGAGCTGACTAGACTGAACTACAGTCTGCTGAGAGTGGAGATTCACCCACACTATTTCTCACTCTCATCAACTTCCTGCAACTTACCTCAGCAGAAGTGGAATGGGCTTGTGCATGTATTAAAGGACTCATGTATAGCCACGTTGTCATAGCTATTAGAATTGGTTCCATCCCATAATTTCAGATTTCTGGAGAAAATAACTTTGAGAAAAGGTGGTGATGGAGATCAAAAATTTTTGTTTGATCCCTCTTTCTGTGTGTTGAGGGAAAGCTTGGCTTCTGCATGAGAAAACTTTGTGATAAGGAATAAGCACTCTGGCGCTTTCTGATTTGCCCCTCTGTCTCCTACACATATGCACACAGAGAGACACACATACAGACTTCCTCTGCACTACTCCTGGCTGCTCCAAATTCTTATACTAAGTGGTTTCACAGTTCATGGTTTGTGCCTGCTTCATGCACACCGGTAATTATAAAGTTAATAGAAGTGCTTTCAGCATTTTGTTGGTTTTTAGCGGGGCTTTCCTTTCTTGAGAAGCAATATATATGGCAGTATCTAGAGGGGTGTGTTGTTTCTCCTTTATTCCTCTGTTAAGTCTATATAAGCTGATACTGGAGTGAATGTATTTTATCTCTTTATCCTACATAATTTGTGAGGAAGATCTCAACAAGTTTTGAAAACATTTCTTTTCATTATTTTTTATTTTAGTTCTCTTTTAATTTAATATATTTGCCCTTTTTCCCCCTCTTTTTCAATTTATTTCTGCCCTTCTCTTAATCTTCTTTCTAATTATTTCTAAAATGTCATGAGTTGCCTTCTAAAATTAATTGGTTTCCCACTGTTTTCCCACTTTCCTGTTCTACATTTACAAGATTCATATTTCCACTTTCTCCCTTTGCTTTGTCCTGTGGAACAAATAGCTTATTTGTTATGACACTTTTTCGTCAAGGCTTGGGGCACTTGGGCTAAATTTGTGCTATGACACTGAGGAGCTCTATAGGCTCAATGTGTGTTATGACTTTCTGAAGAGCAGTGCACACTGAATGTGCCCCCTGTTGTTGCTTGCAAAACTAAACAGCAGTTCTAGGAGCCTGGATTTTACAAGACCAAAGAAAATCTGTTTGACAGAATTCAGGAGCCAGACTTTATTTTTTTCTGAAAGTTTCAGAATCTATATGGATCCATTTTAAATGAAATACACATTATTACCTATAAAGACCCCTTAAGAAAATTTAGTAACTTATTTTTCTGATTATGCAGGAGCTGATTTCTTCAGAAAACTCTGTCCATTAACACCTCAAATGAAGTTTAATTTTCTCCACTACACTTCCCTGGAAAGTCTGTACATCCTCTAGTCTTTAGGAAGTGATTTATTTGCACTAAAACAGTGTGGTTGTGGAAGCAAGCCACACACTAAACAATTCACCAAAAAAAGTGCAACAGGGGACTGTCTTTAGAGATGTAATGTAGGAAAGGTGGAAAGGTGATGATCAAAGAGTAACACTGTAAAATGTACCACCAGTTCATCTTCTTTTCTTTAAAACTGATATAATGCTACTTTTATACACACTTTTTTCATAAGTTTAGTCCACAATATCCATATTTGTGGTACTTATTTTTGTATGGATGCTATAGCCTGAAATTGTTGTATAGATGGTTCCAGGTGTAGCTGAGAAATCTAAAACTACACAGAATCTAGTTCTCCTTTTCAGTGGAGTATATCATGTCTGAGCTTATTTAAAATCTCTGCATGACTGAGGTCCAAACATTTTCTGGTTTGGACTATGTTGAAATTGCAAGGCTGTACAGAGAATTTGTTAGGTCTCAGTTCAGCTGTGTCCATTTCAAAACAATGAGTGGACACAGCACTCTCCTGTCGAGGTAGCCATCACTTGTTGGCAGGTTACAAAGTGCCCCTTGTCTGCTGGCGAGGGCTGGTTTGGAATGTCCTGTGGCTGCAGCATCCCACGGTGGGGCGTGCATGGGAGGCGTGGTGTGCTCATCCTGCAGTGCAGCATGTGCCAAGCAACACTTCCTGGCTTGGTACATCCACAGACAACTCCAAGCGGATTTCTCTGTAATGTTTGGTCTGCTCTGAATGGATACACACTGCTTACTAATTTGCATATAAACAGAACATGAGCTTTCTGTAGAAATTGGACTGACCCTCTTACTGTTACACAAAGTGCATTTACTAAACATTGGTTCTTGATATTTTGTAGAATGTTAAATATAGCCATAATTACTAATCACAAAATCTAATTTTATGCTTGGATTAAGCTACTGCACAACAGGGTTTTTTTAAATTCACAAGACAGTAATTTATTATTTGGCATATTAATATCTCTCATACTTTTCAACATTCTTTTGCAGCAAGAGTCTCATTTAAAATTATTGATTATTCTGCTCAAAGAAAATTCTAGGATGGATTTTTGTGTTACTGCTGTTGCCTTTCCTGAATGGCCTGATACACAATCACAGGAGGTCACATTTTTGGTGGAATCTTGTTTGAAGATCTTTATCTAATAAATCAATCAGTGCTCTTACCCTCCAATTTGTAAATCTTTGAAAACATAAAACTTCACCTGCTTAAAATCATACAAGAGAAGGGGAATTGATAATGTGCTAAATCATTTATTAAGAATAGTATTTCCTTTTATTTCTTCACTAATAACCTAATAAACAGAGACCTACAATATGCTCAACCAGTTATATATAGAACAATTTGTATATGTGTAGATATTTATGCTTTCCTTTTTTGTCTTATTACAGCCTATCCAGCATATAATGCCTTTCATATACAGAAAATATATTTAACAATTACAGTTTTCAAAATACTCTCCTGAATTAGTCATTTACCCGGAAAAACAAGGATGCTTCCTAGACTCATATATTACAAAATACTAATGAGATTTAGTCTTAATAAGGATGAGAGCTCAGAGACCAATGAGTAGGTATCCTTGGAACAGAAAAAAAAGTGTTTCTTAACCTCTAAGACCGTTTGAAACTGATTGTCAAAGAAAACATGACATTCAACTTAAGATCGTGATTCTCAAATTAGGAATGTAATTTAAACATATATTTAGATACAGAACCAAATGTCAGAGTTACTGGAAGATATGAAGTTGTCTATCAATTAAGTCAAACATTGGATGCCCTTGTAAGTTAGCTGAGTAAGATGCTGAGATAAGAACGAAAATTGTGCAGAATTGTCTATCAGCCAGTTTGTGCAAAATCTCTCTGCATGGTCTACCATTTTTAACAGATGTGCTTTATGATTCTAGATGAGCTATGGAAGTCCCAAAACACAGGTGAATGTGCAAAAGTCTGTAACTCCTAAAACCATAAGGATTCTTAATAAAAAAATTACATGAAAGTGTTGAGTTCTACTTTTAATTAGAAATATATTTAAGCCTGCAGTGAAACCCAATGAAATTGAAAAATCAATTGCTGACAAAAAGGTCAACAAATCCAAACCACCCATGCTCATGTAGTAGACAGGTCTATTTCCATAATATTGGGAGACTGACATTGTCTTCAAGGATGTTATCCAAATTTAAAGAATTAGTGAAAATGTTATGGTATCAGAGAATGAGAGTCTGTAATAGGAAAAAAATGGAAAGGACAAAAAATAGATTTGTAGAAGTTATTCCACAACAAGAACAGACACATATCCTTGGTTATTGTAAATTAGAGCCAAGATTTCAGACAAGGTCCACTACTGAAAAGAAATCCTCAAAAACCCCATAAAGTAGAAAAAAACATGGATTTCTGAAGCAATAAAAACTTTCAGTAAGTTAACTGATGATACAACTTTTCATATCATGCATTACAGTGGTACATGTATTTAGAAACTCAACTGGATAATATCAGTTTTTAAACCTTTTTAAACAGATATTTCAAAATATTTTCAAAAACACTTGATGCAAATATCCATTCCTAAGCCCATATCATTACTTAAAAATTTAACATTTTATAGTTACTTAAATAAATACTGGAACATTTCTTCTTGGACATTTAAATTCACTGTTTTATTTGGCATTATAGAGTTTGAAAGACATTTATGTTTTGTCACATATTATGCATGCACATCTATCAATTATTGGAGTAATCAGACGTGAATTGAAAATACACAGTTTGGAGGCTCCCATAATACTATAGAAACAGGAGTGCTATCCCTCAGAGGAAACAAATATGGCAATAAACTATGAGTATAGCATCATTTCTTGTATTTTGATATGTACTTGATAATTATTCGGAGCCTAAAACTGACAGATAAATATTTTTCAGTGATTTAAGGAACAGAGAAGACCATTATGTTCTATTCAGTTTGACACCCTGTGTAACAAAGGTCACAGATCTTCACTCTGAGAAAATACATACTGAAGATATGAATCCTAGTGAATACAGATTTATTACATAGTGACAGACAGATTATTGTGAAAGGACAGAAGTGTTAAAGAATTTTAAATTAGCCTGTGATATATATTAGAGATACACAGATGTTTCAAAGTTACGAGTGCACTGTTGCACTGCCATGGTCATAGCTGATGGTAATTAATGCAAATCTTATCAACCAGAAGAAGTCTTGTGATAGTTTTGACCCTGTGAAAAAAATCTACCTATACCCACATGCATGACCTACAGTGCAGGTAAAGGACACCAAGAGGCAACCGCAATCTCAGGTCACAAAATGAATTCGCACAATTCCAGCCCTGACTTGAAGAAAGGACATAATGAAACGTGGCTAACCTCAATCTGCATTAAGGATCTGATTGGGATGATGAAATAAACGATACCTATTTTATCCTCTCAGGCTTAATGAGACAAAAGAAATCTGCAGGAATAGAACTGTAATAAAGTTCACAAACCTGCTGGGCATAATCATGGTGAGTACAAATGGATTAAAGACCAAATGAGTGTTCTGAAGGGAAAGGAACATAATGCCACACTTGAAAAAGATTACCAAGAACTTGACATTCAGTATTTGTTCTGAATAGATCAGCAGTATCATTAATCTGATAGCTATGGCACAAATACTTTGGCATTGTGTAGAAACACAAATCTGCATCAGTTAATGAGAGAATTGTTGGAAGGTTATTTGGGCACTACAGAAATATTTTTCCCATAATGTATTTCCATTTGAGTGTACTTCTATGAAATTATAATAATTAAGGTCAGATATTTTACTACAAAATTGAAATTAAATTGCCTTAATGTAATTTGCAAAGTCAGATTCTGGGTATTAGTTTTTACCAACTGCCAGGCAGAATTAGTGCAGTCTGACGAATGAAAAAAAATACCATACTCAGAGTTCTCTTAAGCTAACCATGGAGAAACCACAGGGTGTGCTGCATCAATGAACAGAATACATTTATAGGCTATTTTGTTATTTTTTTTTCATTTGCCTCTTTACCCCAACACCATTTTGAGTGAAGCAAGAAAATGAACACTCCTTGCAGGAGAACAGAGTTCATAACTGTCACAAAACACTGGAAGTCAGCATGATAATGAGCCAATTTGTGTGGAAATGAACTCGTTAATGCTAATGTTTTGCTGACTCCCAACTGATTCACGAACTCCTTAACAAAAATCAAAACAGAAGAGGGAAGGGAGGTTCATGAATTTTGGAAGCGTTGTGTGAAGAAACAAACGTGTCTCTTCCTCATTCATATTCCAAATGCAATGATCTACACTGTGCACTGATCATCCAGTCCCAGAATATAGTCTGGGGAATATCAGTTTATATAGAAGATATTACAGCTGAATTGCAGAAATACCCACTAGGTAGAAAAGAAAGCATTGATTGCTTCTAATTTTTAATTCTATTCTAACAAAACCCTTCTGTACTTTCAAATGAATAGGCTTTCCAACCTGAAGAAAATAGGGGTTTTTATATAAGAAATCTCAAAAACAATTCTGCAAGATATTGATTCTCATGCGACACTTCAGATATATACACAAATCTGTCCTTCATGCAAATGATGCTTTTACCGAGGTAATTTCCTGGTAGAGTATACCAGTATCACCAGTAATTTCTACATCCAACCCATGTGTTTCAAATTCACCATACTTTTTTTTTTTTTCTTTAAAATAAACCCATAAAAAAACCAGGGAACAGCTGAAGTACAAAGGTAAGATATGAAGTTTTGTTATCTCAGAGGAGCATTGAGAGTTTTATCACTACAAGCTGCAAAATATTAGAAAGCTTCTACTGCAAAGCATATTCGAAGAGCTGGAGTTCACAAGGTATGTGCAGTTCAGATAAACATCTCAGCTCTTAACTCAGAAAGATTAGACTGTAAATCTTGCTTGAATGTTTAAATAAGGAACTGCAGAAGTGCATGACATGAAGTTACAACTATTTTATGAAGGTTAGAATAATTTTTTTAAGACTTATGAAGATAAATTTGCATTGAGTTTATTTTTAAAAACTGATATTTATTAGATTAGGTTAAGATGATACAGGCATCAATTAACACTTAATAATTTATAATTATTTTATCTACTTTAATTCATACTTAAAAGCTCTAATTAATTAAAATTTTAGAAAAATCATTCTTCTTGATTATGCCAATTACTTCAGTCAAAATTGCATTACCATTAATTTTTTATAGGACCATAGTCACTACAATTGTATTTCTTTGCTACTGAGCTACATATCTAGCAAGGAAGAGAGACAAATTAATTTAGCAAAAGTATACTTGTTGTATTTCCTAACAAATAGTCAACACATAATAATTTTCTCAATGTTAAGTGATGCTACCTTTTACAGAATCTATTCAAATTAATTTTTTTATGGTTTTTGGTTGGTTGGTGTTTTTGTTTTGTGGTTTTTTTCTTACATCAAAACACCTTGAGTAGATCAGAATTCTTTGACTTCATATCTGAAGAGAGATATCTAGGAGCATGACCACCTCCTAGACAGAAATCTATCATAACCAAACACTTCTTTACCTTCTTGTTAAGGTAAAATATCACAATTTATTTTCCTTTTTCTATTCAGATTAGAAATTCCAAAATTTTCAACTTGTTGATAATCTAAATGAAGGAGATTAAACATTGTAGTTAGGGGAAGTAAATGGCAGTGACATAATTACATATAATTTCATTTATTTTTTCTGGGGTTTCTTAAGGCTAGCTTTTAATGATTAGTATAATAGGCATTGGTGCTGAACTGTTTTGCTGCTGAAAATCATGCCAGAAAAAATTCTGACCCTGCAGCATAGCTCTGATTTACCTGAGCTAATTTTAGGCAAGCCGTACCATAAAGTGCATTAAAGAGCACATCCGAGGGTCCATAAAGGCTGTTATTTTAACTATCAAAATAAGTTCATTTTATTCCAGTGGAGGCATCTCTCTACTGCTGTTTTACTTACATACCTGAGAGGTATTTGAGTCATGCTTATCCCTGTCCTTTGTCTTTCACTACAGAAGAGTAATCAAATGGCAGCTATATTAGCACCAATCAATGTTACCCATTGAGCACCTGACCTGCTCTCAAGAGCCCTGTTTTTCAGTGGTAACAGGCACAAAACCAAGCAGGCTGCAGATCACATTACCTGTACTGACAACTTACAGGTAGTCCTTGCCACTAGACCTCCTCCAAAGACCTTTTCCTTGAAACTTGGGTTTCCCCACCATTTGCATCATGTGGCAAAAGACCAGCAGAAGGAAAATGTGTAGTTAAAAGTCATTAGTGTACTGCAGACAGAATAGGGAGCATGGTTTGCAGCCTGCCTTCTGCCCATCTCCTTTTTTAAGGAGAGGGAATTTTAGGAAACTGTAACATTATGATAATTTTGACAGCAAAGACATCTCCCAGAGCAGAGAGTTGCAAAGGGTCACCTGCCTGCAAAAGTGATTTACTCATGAGCAAATACTATCAAAAATACTTTTGCCCTAAAGTGCTCTCATTGTAATTCTATCTGTCAATACCAGATGACTATCTGACCACACACTTTATTCACTCAGCAACAGTCAGGTAGGTAATGATCAATGGCTTTATGTTATTTTTTCCAGTTCTATTTGTATGATATGTGCCATTCAGCCTTTGCAGCATGGAATGGATGAAAAAAAAAAAAAGACTGAATTTCATTTCTGGGAGCATCTGAATTCTACTGCATTTCAATGAAGGTTCACCTGCACATAGAGCAGCTGATCTACAGAAGCATATTTTGCACAGCTGGAACACATTAAAATATAAAATGTTATTTCAATGATCAGTTTCTCCCCTGTGCAGAGAAATATGTTCCAGATAAGCTTCAAAAATACATACTTTAGCACCAGAGCAGATACAGCAGTTTATGCAGATGGATAAAAGAACTATAATAATCTTGTTAGGAGAAGTTATATCATAGATGGAATTTCTTTGAGTATTTAGGCCTTTATTTATAATCTTCATAAATCACCTGGGCAGACAATCCAACTTGGAAAAGCTTAAACTTGCTGACAAAACAAAACTGCAAACAGTGAAAAAAGTAGAACTAAGAGTTAAGTAAGCAGTTCCCACTGTAGACAGAGAAAAGAATTGGATTTTTGCGTGCACCAGATGCCTAATGTGGTATTAAAATAGTATGGAGACATCTGAAAGTTACTGATTGCTTAAAAAGAGAACATGGGTGGGCACAGCATGAGTGCTGTCTCTCAACATTCCCCCCATCCAGGGTCTGGGGTGGGCAGTATCCTGGAAGGGTACACAACCAGACCAGCTGACCCAAATTAACCAAGAGGATATTCCACACTATATGACGTCAGCTCAGATATAAAAGCTAGGGGACGGAGGAGGAAGGGGCAGCATTTGTTATTTTATAATGTTTACCTTCTGGAACAACTGCTCTGCCTGCTGAAGCCCTGCTTCCCAGAAAGTGTCTGAGCATTGCTTGCTGATGGGCAGTAGAGACTGGGTTTTTTTCCCCTTTGCTTATGCACACAAAAGCTTTCACTTTCTTTCTTTTTTTTTTCTTTTTTTTCTTTCTTTAGTAAACTGCCTCATCTCAACCTACTAGTTGTTTTCCATCTTATTTTTCTCTCCTGTCCCACTAAGGGAAGGGGATAGAAGGGTAGAACAGCTTGGTGGGCACCTGGGGCCAAGGTGAACCCACTACAGTGACTACCATTAACAGACAGAGACAGAACAGAACAGGAAGTTTTGTCTCTGTGCCTTTCATCTGCTGTTAAGGAACAAACATCTGTCTGTATGACACAGGGTATTGTTAAAGGAAAAGCCAGGTGAAACCCTCAGATACATCAAGCAAAAAACATTTTAATATAAGCCATTTTCTGCTTGTATTTATAAACATTCAGATGCTCTTTCTCTTATAAATACTTTTTATTCTTCTAAAATAGATGCGAGATTATGGAACCAAATTACTTTAAATAAATAAATAAGACACACATATCATTAATCTCTGGTATTTTCAGAAATACAAGAACAAATCAAAGATTTTGAAAAAATCAGAAATTCTATTCCATCCCATCCACATAAAATAAAGCCTTCTGAAACTGCTCTATAACTCCAGTTTTTTGACAGGCAAAAATATCACCATCCTTTACAGAAACATTCAATTAAACAATTTTGTTTCCACTTAGAAAGATCACTTATCTTGCTCTCTTTATCAAAGCAGCCATTTTCTTTGCCTTTTGCCTAATTAATTTAAACTTGCCTTATACAGTTCCTGAATGACAGCCTTTAACACATATTTTAAATTAAGGATGATAATGGACAATCATACTGCCTCTCTAAGGATTTTCCTACATAGAGAAGATCATTTGTAGAAATCTAGGGTGTAAATTCATAGCAGTCGTCATTTCTCATTAGCTTCACCTGCAAACACTCAGTTCTCTGTACCCATGGGGTGTCAGCCCGTACTTTGCAAGTGGAAGAAACAGTCCCATGGAAAAGGCACCTCGCAGGTTGAATAATTCTTCAGACTAGCCTTCAGTAGTGAGTCTCTGCTTGGTCTGCTCTGGTGAGCTATACTGCACAGAAATGGATAGAAACAAATTTTTCCTCAAACAGTGGACATTGCAGAAATGTCATCATCTACTCAGTGAAGTTCTCCAGGCTGTTTATTTCACATATAGATGGTCACAGGTTGACTGCATATCTTGGACAACTGTTATGATTACAGGAGTGAGTCTTTTCTGAGCAATTTTTCATTAACTTCTTTGTATATGTGTAGGCATCCAGGAATGCCAAAAGAAAAAAGACCAAGCAATCAACCAACCAAAAAAACTAAAGAAAACAACAATGAAAAAAACACAAACAATCCTCATTCTTTTTACTATATCCTCCCCTTCTCTGTAAATTAGTTCCCATATTGCATTCTTCTTAGTGAACTGAATGACATCTGCCATTTCCCCAAATTTAATTCTCTACAGAAATGCAAGGTAAAGGTGGAGGGAAAAGGGGAAATAAACATCTAGTTATAACTGAACCTATAGACCTCCTTCATTC
This sequence comes from Pomatostomus ruficeps, assembly GCA_013400735.1. Lineage (NCBI taxonomy): Eukaryota > Metazoa > Chordata > Aves > Passeriformes > Timaliidae > Pomatostomus > Pomatostomus ruficeps. Next base: position 26,227 of record VYZT01022112.1, read on the forward strand.
CTTCCGGAGTGTTCAGCTGTCTGAAATTTATCACAGTAGCCAGTGATCAAATACCGGCAGGCTTCTTAGGTGATACTTAAGGATTAAACAGATAATCTAATTCACATCCTATTTATGGATTTTGATGCCTAAGACTGACACTATTCTTCATCAAGATTCCTCCTAGAGATCTATAATCCTCACAGATCATACTCCCATTTGAGCTCAGTTTTCCGTTTAAAATCTTCTTTTTAGCTTTGGCACATACAGAAGGTGTGGCAACAAGGATCTATTCAGACTCACTTTAATTACTCAGTCCTTTCTTTCTTGATATGAAAACGAGAAAACTTCAAAATTACTAAAAGTGTATTTCAAAGGACAAAACTATACAAACAGAAATGCACATATTTGAACCTAGTGTACTGATTCCCCTTCTGTGTAACCTATGCTACTCACAAATACAGTCCTTATCCCGTATATCAGAAATTACCAACAGGACAGTGATTTTAATTGAAGTTATGGTGTTAAAATTGTACGCATTGAGAAAACAACTGGGCTTTCAAGATGTGTTTTTGCATTGCTCTTCTATAAGACACTGAGAACCACTTTTCCTCTAGTCAAATGAATCAGGAGGTTCCCAGGTCCTTCTGAGACTTTGATCTCATGCTATTTTGTACTTCTGAATCATGATTTACTTCTTGAAATCCCTCACTGGTTCTATTAAATCAGTTTAGGTTTTGCTCTGAAATGATGTCACTATCAAGAATAAAATATAGATTGTTTTTTTCTTTTAATTTACCAGAAGCAACTATAAATGAACTTTGAAAATGACCTTTTCTTCTCTTTCTGTCATGGTCTACTATGGTAAATAACCTAAAATTAAAAAAAAAAAAATCAAAAGAAACATTTCAATAATACTGTGGCTTGATTTTTTTAAAGTAGTTTTATGAAGAAAGTAAATTTTACCAGAGGTTAAAAAATACCTTTTTGCTGTGCAAAGCCAATCTCAGTTTGTTTTTAAATTGGTTTAGCAGAATTGCAACTTGTAATATGTGATTTCCACTGAAAATTTATCCACAAGTAATTTGGTTTAATTTGTAAAACACCACAGTCAGATTTCAAACTGCAACACAGCTATTACATATTTCTCCATTTTTTATAAAACAGTAGAGATCACTTCCTAAGGGGAAAGAGAAAAAAGAAAAAAGAGCCACTTGCTAATGAAAATTCTTGTATATGGTTATGGTAGAGCTCAGTTTAAGCGCTGTAGTTTTCTGTAGGAAGAAGAGGTCAGCAGGTGATAGAATCCACATTCTGTTGTGGCCACACTGTTGTGTACACTGTCAGAATCTCATGAGGTGACAGAGATTAAAACTCTAAAAACTTCTCCCAAAGTAAAGTTGATAGAGTTTCTTAGCCTCAAACCTAAATTCTAAAACCTAAATGTTAAAAATCTCTGTATTTCTAAACAACAAAATGTATTGTAAGAATAACTAAAGGTTACACAGTTCTGAATCTGAATTCACCTGAACAAATTTTATATGCATTAAAATAATTGCAGAAGTTATTATTTGTCATTAGAAGTAGTGTTAGATGAATAGTGGATAATTAAAGAAAGAAAATCATAGCTGTAGATTATTTTTACTTCTCTAGTTTGAAAATTAATCCTACTAGCTTTCTTCACTATATTTCTAATAAGTAAAGTATTATTATTTAAGGTATCTGGCCTCCATCATACTTTTTAATATAAGAGCAGTCTTTTGTAAAATATGAGGATTGGCAGGGAGAATACATGAACATCACTGGAGCCAAGATTTTCCCCTTAAATTTGTAGATTTAAAATGCTAACATTTGAAATATTAAAATAAGGACATTTATAAATTATGTGTCTTGTAAATGATTTAACATTTGAGGCATTTATGAAGAGATGAAATGTAATTGTTGCTAGTGTCTATTCTAGAAATGGTTAGTTAATCAATGGAAGCCGGCTTATTGGTTCCAGTAGGTTTTGCATCAGTGCCTAAGCTGCTCTAAACAACCAGCAAATCAAATTTTATTCTAATGGTTCCTTTCATACTTTTTTTATGATAAGTGTTTATTTTAAACTTCACAAATGAGATTAAAACTTCATTTTAACCAAATAAATGCCATAGACCTAAGTGAACCTTGACTATGTGTTTGTTACAAGTATTTCTAGGAAACACAGAGTAGTAACAACAAAATTCTTTGTTCTTACCTGAGCAGTCACTATGATTGAGTGACAAAACGGAGACAATGGGTTTGTATCAGTAAGTCACCTAACACATAAGAATGAGCAGGATATTCAATATACTGTCTTCCTGCATCATAAGATTTAAGAAACACCTGCTTAAGTAATTTTATGCTTATTCACTTGGGAAAACAGGTGAAGATTAAAGACTAATAGGCTGTCAAATGTATTTTTTCTTTAACATTTGCCATCCTCTAGTCCTCTGGAAAACAATATCTGAAATCAGTAGAAGTGCATTTATTCTTCTGGCTAAAGAATGGCCACATTTATTTCTTAGTTTGATATAATTAATTAACTAATTAAACATTCTCAAGTGGAGGATTAGAGTGGCAATGCTTGGCCTCAAGCATACTTCATCCTTTTGTTTTAAATCCTTGCAGTACCTGTCCATAATATTGCTCCTGGCATGTTAGCTATAGCTAAAGGAATAGGGAAAATTTCAGAGAAATTCATTACAACTTCCCATTCAGAGGCTGGCAAGAAAGAGTTAATTAGTACCATTTCTCTCAAGAATTTTTAAGAATGCCTATGAACTTACAAATAATTAATTGAATTGTGATATTTTACCTACAAGATCTGATTTACTGAAACAGAGTCGATTTTTTTCACTAAGACTGAAAGAAGGGTATTTGTTTAAAGGATTTTGAATTGACAGCTGCATTCCTACATATTTTTCATCAAGGTTCATTTTTTGAGTTTTGAAAAGTTAAGTTTTTAGTAAAGAAGTCCAGTTTTATAAAATCCAAATCACTGAAAGGAGCTATGGAGTACAAGAGGTGGAAGCTGCCCAGTAAGCCTTGATAATCAGAATTCTAAAGTAATTCAAGAATTCAAGTGTTAAATTCATGGATTTCATTAAAAAAAATTTTTTTTTAGATTTATTTTTGCAATCTGTTTTTGTACCCATAAATGTCACGTATGTTACTAACTTTTATTTATTTATTTGCAAGACAATATCCCACACTTTGGCAATTGCTAGCAGAATCCAGTTCAAGAAGGTTTAAAAGCTCACACCATTGGCTAATTCTATGATATATAATATTAGCTCCGAAATAACTATAATAAAGAGAAAGGGATTTTCCTTAGGTTTGAGAGCAGCGGGGGATATTGATAAACCAGTCACCTGTGATGCAGACCAAAATTATCTAAGAATGCAGTGAGTTACATATTGCTGGCAGGGATAGGAAAACACATACACGATATTCATTAAACAGCTCTTTTGGAGGAAGATATTTCCCAAGGTTCACTAGGGGAATGATTTCAGTACCCTGTAAAGAGGTATGGAAAGACCATGTCAGTTTAGGCTAGAGAAATGAAAGCTGACAAGACATTATTGAGGAAAATATTAAAGAATAACACAAGTACACAGTTAAGTAAATCTTGTAATAATATGCAGAAGCATACACTGATAATGAATTAATTTAATTTAATTTATAACCCTCACGAGTAAAAGCCATGACACATTTTAATGGTCTGTGGCACAGGACATGTTCCACTTTCTGAGATCATCTAGGAGTTTTATTTCTTAAATATACTATCATTGCAAAAACTTGGGATATTGGCAACAACCTACAGCGCGTTACAGTTATTAATTTTGTTTTCCACTACAGGTCATAGATTAATTTCAAAACCTAAATTTAGTCGGTATTCTGCAAACTCTTCTACATCTAGATTTCCATTACATGCAATTACAGAATTTTGGATGTTATAGTACTATTCAGTTCTGTCTTTCTAGGTGTGGAAAACTAACTTCCTTGAAAGAATTCCAAACTTGCTCCAGATTGTAGCTGTCTGTAAGTGTATCACCCTGGAAACAAAATCACAATGCTTTCCCCATTTCACACATGATGCTAAAAATAGTTAGCAAAAAACCCACAATGTCTTCCAGTGCACTGAATCTTTATTTGGTTGGTTGGTTGGGGTTTTTTATAATTTAGGAAGGTTAAAATGAGAACAAATGCAACTAACAATTACTGTAGCTACTCAGATGAGTTACTGCATTTACTAGCAATTTTGCTTCATCTTTCAGCTGAATCACTGTTCTGCACTGACAAAGTTGAATTAGCCTTTCCTCACAAAGACAACAAAACCAGCTTTTTCTCCTCTGAGCAGGTAGTGAGAGTGAATTCAGTTCTTACATAAATGCATTTCAAATGTTTAATTATTTCTGAAATGTATAATGGGAGAAGTTAGTGAAAACAGTTTTGGGAATGGAATATCATGACTGTGGAGTATGAGGTTACCTGATAGAACCCTTTCAGCCTCCCACACGCTAACCTGTTTTGCATGGCACTGCAGCTGCCTTCAGAGGCAGATGATCCATCACCTCCTCAGCAGGTGGTATGGGAAATAAGAAACTATAAGAGGCAAAAGGAACAATAATAACTGTAATAATAGCTGCAAAACCCCCCCAATAATAGTAAGTATTTGCAAGGCAGGGATAATGTGTTCTGTCTCAAACTTGCTGAGTTTGCAAGCCGTGCAAGGCTGTATTTTGACACATGCTGAGATTCAAACCATTCAGCAAAGGATAAGGAAAGATATGACTTTCTGCAAGACCTTTTCACAGACCCCGGCGGCAAATTGAATCTATATGCTGATTTAAAATAGACTTAAACCCACTCCCCACATCCAAACCAGAACTCAAAACTTAAGAAACACTGTTAAGGCTACAAAGATGAAGGTGAATAATTTTTTATCCAACTCTGATGGTTTATATTCCCAGTTTCTTCAAGAAAGTACACATTTGCAGGAGGAACAGACTTGCATTCTATTTTATGCTCTGGATGTGTCAGCTCATGATTAACTCTAAAGAATCCACTCTGCTACTTTATTCCCTGTTAATTTATAATAAAGCAGTAGCCCAGCAACCCCATGAGAGTTACACATTCCCACATGTGAGAATATAAGAAAGTTGAATTCGGATAAAAGTAGGAAGAACAGGAAAGGTGAATTCTGTCTTTCCTGAATGGTTTCAAGGATACCTCCAGGAAATATGTTGCTTGGTGTTTCTCAGTTCATTTCCTTCTGTTCTGTGACTACTTCATGGATAATAAAAGAGGCCTATGGAAGGAGCCTTAAAATTACTATCTGTAGTTTTATTTCCCTTGCTTGGATGATGAAAATGTTCAGCAGCTTATCCAAAATGCTATGATGTCTTGAAGTCTACAGGAATTTTAGGAATTACCAGCAGTTTTTCCTCTCAGTGAACTTCACCTTCTGTGGCAGTGAGCAGAGGGGAAATTCCCTAACTGCCACATTCTAACCCTGTCAATCAAAGTCTGTTCCACCTCTGTTATTTTAATATTCATCACATTGTTTACTATTCAACAGTTACAAGAAACTTCTACCTTTCTGTTATATTAATTGGTTAATGCAAATATGTTCCACCTTTGCCCAGAACTCCTTGGAAAACTGTCATC